>JALHBL010000484.1:0-215000 GCA_023638675.1 Camponotus pennsylvanicus | reverse complement strand
AAAACAACTATGCTTTTTCTTTACACCAATAAATTCCTCTCATTATTCTGTACATAAAAGTATTAAGGTAAGATAATCGAAAAATGAATATTTTACTAGATATTTTATGGTTTATATAAAAGTAAAAAATGATTTCAAGCCTTATAACTCGGAAAGTACTTAATGAAAACTAACTTAATTATAGTGTTTTGGAAAGCTTTCGAGATAAGCTATAAGAATAAGTAATAAAAAGTAGTGGGTTCCATTTAAAAAATTGAAGTTGACTTTAACGTGACCTTCAAACGACTTTTCAAAGTCAAACCAATGACCACCATCTTATGGCCCCCTTCAAGTCATACAACTTTTGTCTGAAATATTTTTTTCTAACTAAGTAATATCGAGATGTTTAACTGATAAAAATAAAATGGGACACCCTGTATATATATGTATATGTATGTATGTATGTATGTATGTATATATGTATGTATATAAATATATATTATATTTAAATATATATAATAATTGTATATTATCTTTTTGTAATAATATAATACAATAAGAAATATAAAGAAAAATAAATAATAATAAATATATGTATAAATAAATATAATAATATAATATTATAATAATATATATCTCAATAAAAGACAATCGATGCATTAATGTACTATAGATAGAAATGATAAAAATGATTGTTTGACTGATAGCTCCGATTGACTAAACAATCGCTCATGTCTTAACGTTGCTAACAGATCTTTACAACCGTAAATCATAACGTTACGAATATGTCATTAGAGATAAAATCGCTTTGCACGTGTACGTGCGAGCTCATGTATATGAGTCTAGAAGTTAAAGAATTATAAAGTCACAACTCTGATACAGGATTATCATACTTCAGGATTGACTGTACCAATTTTATTCAAACTGATCACAATTGAAAGCTTGCATTTACATTGTATTAGAAAAGTACTATTAAATTTATAATTACGGCTTTATTCTTGAGATATTTTAATTGAGATATTTTAATTGAGTTTTTTTTTATTGAAAAATTCCAGATAAGCTACTTGGTTAGCGTCTCGACATATCAAAAACAGTGTTTCTCAACGGTCAGATCAATTCTTTTGGTTGTACTTAGCGTCACGATGATACTTTATCGTTTGATATATTACTCTTTATACACATACATACATGCAATCACACACACACACACACACACACAATGTATGAACATAAAAAATATGATCATTGCCTTTCGTTGACATATGTAATATTTAACAGCAAAAATCTACAAAAAAGTAATATTTTTATGACTAATATATAAATATAATAAAATATAATTTAAAACATAGTTATGTAATGTAAAAAAAATTGAGTTTTTATATTAAAAAAGTTATATGAATTTACAATGCTAAAAAAATTAAGATTTCTTATATTACATTTTACATGTTATAATTATTGAATAAATTAAATCAAAATTAAATTTCAAAGATTAAGTTAAAATTAACTCCAAATTTCAAATGTATGCGCTGTGATATTGATGCATTTCAAGCATAAATATAAAAAATAAACAATAGATAAGTAAACAATAATATTATAATTTTTATACAAACATATATTCCATTAATTATAAAGTAATAAATAAATATAATAACTTTGTATATTATTTTTGGTAGTTTACTTTAGGTTACACAAAAAATTTTTATTTTGACATATATTGTAGAGGATGAATTCTTAAGTAATACACCGTTTGAATTTTGCGGCGGTGTCTTCGTTCCTGAGGTATGTGATTTTAAAATGGCATACTTACTTGTACCTTTTCATTATAACCTATTTATGTGTTTACATTTCTTTAACATTATAGCATAATTATATCCTCTACACAATCTATAAGATAAATATAATTTAAAAAATATAAAAATTGCACTTTTTATTTTATCTAAACTTTTAATAAGTATTTATAATTTCCTTTGTTTTGCAAAGTACATATGTAGACACCGTGGGTTCTGCCCCTCCCCCCTTACGAGGGGAAGGCTCCACTTCCAGAAGATATAACCTAACCTAAACCATATCTGAAGTGTGGGATATACTTGGCTTCGCATAGAAAGTTGTAAACTTATGTAAAGCTATATAAACTATGTGAAGCGAAATATATTTCATACGTTGGACACGGGTTGGGTTAGGTTAGGTTAGGTTAGTAGCTCTTCTTTGGAGCCCCTCCCCCGTCTATGCGTTTACTTAAAGAGTAAATGTAAACAAAAAAATATAAACACACTTTCTATAATAGATAAATTTGCAACGTTCTATACGAAACCAGTTATTTCCCATACTTCAGACATAGATTGAGTTAGGTTATATCTTTCGAAAGTGGAACTCCCCATAGGAGGGATGGAACCCACGGTGTCTATGCATGTTCTTTGCAAGACGAAGCAAAATTACATACAAACATATATTCCATTAAATATATTTCTTCTTGAATGTACATGGTGTCGTAAAATTATGTTCTATTCATCAAACTTTTTCGTTAATAACTATTTAATAAATAATAAGCGGCTAAAACCTTCTGAAAGTTATTCAGAAAGATGACTTTAATAAATGTAAACAAAAAAATATAAACATATTTAGGGTATAACGAAAAGATAATACAAGTAAGTCTGAAATTTCAAAATTGCATATCTCAGAAATGAAGAAAGACCGAGGCAAAATTCAAACGACGTATTACTTAGGAATGAACTCTCTACAATATATGTCAGAATAAAAATTTTTCGAGCTGTGTAAAAAAAGTAAACATTCACCTTATTTTTTGTGTTTATTTTATTACTTTATTTATTATTTTTTATATATTTTATTACTTTATTCTTTTTATGCATTTTACTTTCTTATACTTTAATTGAGGCACCGTCTTCAAAGTTTGCGAAAACAACATTTTTATAAAAAATTATTTTTTTAATTATTAAAATAAAATTATATAATTCTTTATACTAATTATATATGCACAATTCTTTAGTTATTTTATATATAAAATTTTTATTATGATGATATATAAATAAAAAAGCATTCATTAGAGGTAGTGAATAATGTAAAATATATATTTTATATCCCTCTTATACTAAAATATATACACGCATACATGCAATTATATAGACATATACAGGGTGTCCGATTCGTGAGAGACCAAACGAAAAGTAATGATAGATTGGGTCAAACTAAGAAGAAAAGTCCTCTACCATTTTGCAAAATTCGCAATAATTATCAAATAATAAGCAAAAATGAGTTACCTTTAATTTTTTTAATGGACCCCCTATTTTTTATTATGTATTCTTATAGCTTATCTCGAGAGCTTTCCAAAACACTATAATAAAGTATTTCTTCATTGAGTACTTTTCGAGTTATAAGGCTTGAAATAATTTCTTAATTTTACATAAACCATAAAATATCTAGTAAAATATTCATTTTTCGATTACCTTACCTTAATACTTTTATATGCAAAATAATGAGAGGAATAAAGTGGTGTAAAAAAAAACATAATTGTTTTTAAGAAAAAATATGTAATTGTTAATTGCAAATTACATTTTTTTTTTAAAACAACTATGTTTTTTCTTTACACCAATTGATTCCTCTATTGTTTTGTATATAAAAGTATTAAGGTAAGATAATCGAAAAATGAATATTTTACTAGATATTTTATGGTTTATGTAAAATTAAGAAATTCTTTCAAGCCTCATAACTCGAAAAGTACTCAATGAAGAAATACTTTATTATAGTGTTTTGGAAAGCTCTCGAGATAAGCTATAAGAATACATAATAAAAAATAGGGGGTTCCATTTAAAAAATTAAAGGTAACTTTCATTTTTGCTTATTACTTAATAATTATTGCGAATTTTGCAAAATGGTAGAGGATTTTTCTTCTTAGTTTGACCCAATCTATCATCACTTTTCGTTTGGTCCTTCACGAATCGGACACCCTGTATACATATTTACATACATACATACATACATACATACATACATACATACATACATACATACATACATACATGACATATACACACATATACATGTATACAAATTTCTTTAACTATTTACTACCCATCTTGAAAATCAGAATAGTGTTTCTTTTCTATTATGTATAACAATAAAAAGAACATAAGAATAAAACATTTTAGTAATGTTAATTATAAAATTAGCATTGAAAAAATTCACACAATTAGAAACATTAGTATTAGAAATTAAAAAATTAATTAAATATCTAATTACTATATTATTATATTATATTATTATATATAATATAATATAATAAAACATAAAAATTACGAATAGTTAAGATATATTAAAAGTATTTTTACATTAGAATGTGTAATCAAGAAGAAATGTGTTGAAGAACGAAAAAATGAATAAAATCAAATAATAAAAATAAAAATTGATCATATATCTGAAATAATAACTATATCTTATACATTTATATTCATTTAAACTGAGTTCTAAAAGATCTACATATCTTTGGAAACTACCACCTCTGGTGAATTACAGCTTCAATTTTGCACAAATGAGAATACGTGCTCTTTCTGAGAATATGTTTTACTCACAATTTCATACATCGTTACACAATGTACATTTCAATTATGTCTGCTCACCCGACTTGATGAGAACCGAGTATTACATTGCTGGCATATTTAATTAACTTATCCTTGAAAGAGAATTAGCGGTAATCTTCACAATAAATAGCTCTCATTTTTTTTGTCTAAAATAGTATACTACAGGAAAATGTATAACGGAATATAAACTACATAATATAAACTACTATAATATAAACTACATTTATGTATCAGTCAAAGAAAAAGTTTTAAAAAAATGTAAGCTTTAAACACTGAATATTAATACCTTTATTTATGTTAGATATTAATGTAGTTCCCTAATGGCGATTAATGAATATGCTTTTCTCGTGTATAATAATGTTTTATCATATTAAAACCAATGGACAACTTTAATTTTAATCTATTTTTTTGTCTTATCTTCAAATAATACTAATATTTTTTATTCCAATTTTCTCGAAATCATTTTCGTAAATATCTAAAACGAAATATTTTGTGAAACTAATGAAATTTTAGTATTTTAGTATTGGAAAGATAATCATCTACAAAAAATATATACAAAATGTAAAATAACTTTCTTTTTGTATGGAATGTTTGTTTCTAGAAAACTTAATTTTAGGAATTTATTAATACTTTTTTTAAGCTTGAATAATTTTTAATAATTTTATTATGATATATGTATTTTTCAACGATAAATATCTATCAATAATGATTAAAAAGTGATTATACAATAATATATTAAAAAATATATAACAGTTAATAATTTCAAATTATTGATAACAATAATATATAAAATTCTAACAATAAGTTTATCTTCTTTACTTTTTAGGGATTAATTCCATATGTTCTTATATTTTATATATATTTTATATATATACAGGGTGTCCCATTTTAAATAACGACCTCAAATATCGCCCGAAATATGTTTACAAAAAAATGGTTCAGACAAAAGTGGTATGGTTTCGAGGGGGCCATAAGATGGTACCATTAGTTTGACCTTGAAGAGTCATTTGAAGGTCACGTGAAGGTCACTTGAATTTTTTTAAACAAAACATCCTATATATTTTTGCACATTCTTGTAGCTCATCTCAAGAGCTTTCCAAAACACTATAATTAAGTTAGTTTTCATTAAGTACTTTCCGAGTTATGAGGCTTGAAATAATTTCTTAATTTTACATAAACCATAAAATATCTTGTAAAATATTCATTTTTCGATTATCTTACCTTAATACTTTTATATACAAAATAATGAGAGGAATCAATTGGTAAAGAAAACACATAGTTGTTTTTAAGAAAAAATATGGAATTGTTGATTGCAAATTACATATTTTTTCTTCAAAACAACTATGTGTTTTCTTTACACCAATTGATTCCTCTCATTATTTTGTACATAAAAGTATTAAGGTAAAATAATCAAAAAATGAATATTTTACTAGATATTTTATGGTTTATGTAAAATTAAGAAATTATTTCAAGCCTCATAACTCAAGAAGTACTTAATTATAGTGTTTTGGAAAGCTCTCGAGATAAGCTATAAGAATGTGCAAAAATATATAGGGTGTTCCATTTAAAAAAATTGAAGTGACCTTCACGTGACCTTCAAATGACTCTTCAGTGTCAAACCAATGATACCATCTCATGACCCCCTTGAAACCATACAACTTTTGTCTGAAACATTTTTTTGTAAAACGTATTATTCGGAAGATATTTGAGGTCGTTATTTAAAAAATGGGACACCCTGTATATATATATATATATATATATATATATATATATATATATATATATTATGTTCTATATTTTATCTTATATATATTTCTTAATATAACTTTCATTACGAAATAATCAAATATTTAACAAAAGAATTAAATCTTTTATAAATATACGTCGTACGTATTATAAAATTACAAAATTCAAATCAATCCTTTTGTTTAAGGAGAAATGTGTCGTTAGAACATGCTTTTAAATGTTTATATATCAGGCGATGGGGCATGAAAAATAATTTTTTTATTATCAAATGAGTAAAAGAAAAATATCTAAGTTACGATTTAAAGAAACTTTTAAGAAATAAATAAGAACAATTTTACAATTCTTTTTTTATACATTAATTTTCTTAAAATTAAAGTTTATTAATTAAAATAAATATAGGTGTAGGTTAAAATTATATTAAAATTTATTAGATCTCAGTGGATTGATATTAGTAAATAAAATTTTTAGATCAATGCAGAAATAAAATATTACGCTGATAAATCCACATAATTATATTAAACATATAAAAGATAATTTAAGTTTAATGAAAGAAAGAGACAAGAAATATTATTAATTGTTAAAATTATTTTACTTGAAAGCAAAATTTCATATAAAAATTTCGGGCAATTTATTTTTTCTCATTTATTTCTTTAAAATTATTCTGATTTATGCGTGATAGAAAAGAAACACATATTCAGTATAAAATAACACAAAATCATAAAAAATCCATATGCGAAAACGTCAAAATTTGATCATAGATAAATTATTAGTATGATAAGAATTTATAGAAATTGTGTGTTTTTGCTTTTGCTATATATAAGAATTATTTAATTTTTAATAAATAATATTAATAATTAAATATGCGTAACTTTTTGTAGGAAAAAAGTTATATATGTATGTAAGCATTTTATGTTATTTTAATATTGTGCATGAAAATGTAACTGCTTGAAAATTATTTACATATTCGCTATAAATAATTTTTGTGTAAACAAATATCTAAATATTTTTATTATTATTAACGTAAACTCAATATTATATCTATTGTATAATAACACAGAAATTTTAGGTTTGATTAGTTACAAAAAGTAGAGTAGATGAATCTAATAGATTTTTTTGACGCCGAAAACGAATCTAGCTGCAGAATTTCTCCAGCACGTCAGGTTTTTGAGTAAATTGTGATTAAATAATGGTTATTTTGACTAATTTCATGAATTTATTATGAGGGAATCTAATTTTTTGAAATATTTCTTCCAATAGCATCGTATAGTAGTTAGTCTACACCTTTTAAATCCACTTTTGATTGCAGCCGCACGATTTTTTTTCACTGAAATATACAAGTTATAAGACTGGTTATGCATAATGGTCCAATAGGTCATTCCAAGTCAACCGTATTACCTCTCTGTCTTACCACAAATCAAAATTTGGGTAAAAACATAAATTTTTGTACACTGCCCGTCATTTTTTGAAATTAAAAATGACAGATCCAATGTAGCAGACAGAATCACAATAAAAAGGTATAAAATTGAGAAAAATTTATCAAAACATGTAACAACTGTATTAGATATATTTCTACAGGACTTTTTTTGATAACCGAACCTAACAGATGTAAGCATTTTTAAATTTTAAGATGGCGGCTTTGCCATATTGATGCCTATGTAAATTTTCTTTAACGTAAATTTTCTGATAATTTTATACTTATATATCTTAGCGAAAAAAAATCGTGCAGCGGCAATTAAAAGTGGATTTAAAAGATAAAGACTAGTACTATACGATACCATTGTCAAAAATATTTCAAAAAATTAAGTTCCCTCATAATAACTTGTGAAATAATCATTTTTGGATTATTTAACCACAAACTTACTTAGAAACCTGACGTACTAGGAAAATTCTGCGACCAAATTCGTTTTCAGCATCAAAAAATCTATCAAATTCACCTACTCTGCTTTTTGTAACTGACTCTCGCAGACCTGTGTAATCATTTCAGAATTTAATGTATAAAGAGTAATTAACGTGACAATAATTGTTTAAATTATAATGCAAAATATAAAACAAAAAAAAATATAGTTTAAAATTTTGATTAATATTTGTAAAAAAAAACTATTTGTGCTAAAATAAAATGATCAATACGTAAGCATTTTGTGTAAAATAACAAATAATCCTATTTACATTTCTCTTTAAAAAGCGTGATGCTAAATATTAAAGCATCCATTTTTATGTTTATGCCCATTTATTTATCTATGTAATTATTTCTTTAACAACGTATGAATTTTTTGTGCTTTAAGCATAATTACAGCAGTTACTGAAGCATGTAATTATCGTGTTTGCCCACAAAATATAATAAAAACTTTAATTAAAAATATAAAACAGAAAATAAGAATAATTTAATACGTATCTAGAGAGTACATAATCTAGTGAGTAAGTTAACGTTGAGTGTACAACATACATAAATTTTTTGAGAAGAAAATTAAATGCAAATTGCAATAGAACAACATCCTAAGCATATATTGTGATAAATTAAAACATAGATTGAATCAATATTTATATATGGTTAGTATTTATATATATAATTTTAAATTAATAATTTTTATGCACTTTTTAATTAAAAATTATATATATATATATATATATATATATATATATATAATATTAGATTTTTATTTATATTGCACAATGATAGATGTAGATTTATCAATCAAATAATCGATGTAGAAACGGCATCATGATCGATTAGATTTAAGAAAAGGATCGAACGGATATGTATAAAATATATGAATTTTTCCCTTTTATATCTCCTTTGTTTTAATCATTTTCAGGCTTCTTCCTGATAGAATCAAGTGTCTTATAAAATAAAGACAAAATATCGATATAATTAGTTGTCCAGACAATATCTATTCTTTCACTATCACACTATCACACGAACACTTCAACATATATAGGGTGTTATCTAATAATTGCCTAAGGTTCTCGTCGTAAGTATTCTTCATCGATTTTAATGAGTTTTGGAAATGTTGTAATTAAATAAAATTGAAATAAGAAATATGTATTTCTTTATTTATTGTTTAATGTTAAAAAAGTAAAACATCCTTTTGAAAAAAACAGGCTTTTATATTTCTGGAAGGATATTGTCGAAAAAAATGTAAAAAAAAGTTTCAAATAATAATTTTTTTCATCATAATAATCATAATTTTTAGTGTACTTTATAACAATATACTTTATATATACAATGCAGATAAATTATAACAATCAGATTTTTCGAAAATGTCATATTTTTCAAAATTCTCTTCCCCTCTAATTTTTAAAATTTATATTTATTCTTTATTTATTCTTATAGGAAAATTTAAGAAATATTTAATATCAAATTCAAATATATAAAGAGAGTTGTATTTCAAAAACATATTTCCCAGAAATGAGCGAGAAATATCTTATATAATTATCACGCACTCTCTAAAAGTAAATCAGTGTATTATCACTTAAAAACAGTAAATAGTCACTTATTACAACAGTTATAAGTACAGCACTGTAAATCAGTGATATTTTATTGAAAGAATCAGTTAATAATTTTGACTGTTTCAATCAGTAATATTTCTCAATATTAGTAATATTTCTTTCGTTATTGTCAGTAATATTAAACTACAATTCATCTCTCTATCTGTTTCACTAGAAACTTAAAAATTTTATTTATATTTACTAAATATTTATTATATTAAAAATTTTATTTTATTTATATATATTACATGCATATTGAACTTGTTATTTTAAATAGATAACGAACGAATAATTTTCATTAAGTCGCCAAACATTTATTTGTCCGACTTATAAAGATCGATTTAATATCTGAAGCCTCTCTATTGAGATTGTATCAGAAATTAAATCGAAGTAATACTTCTAATTTTAAATGTCGCTCTTTGCAAACTTTATATAATTCTTATGACTAAAATTAAATACGAGAGAGATAGCGATCGTAGCGGTAAACGAACGAACTAGCGATTACTGGTTTTACAGTAAAATTTACTGGTTTTACAGTGAATTTTATTTTAACTGACCATAATCAGTGAGATATAAGATAAAATAACAAAAAAGTAAGCGTTTCCACTGAAGATCAGTAAAATACTCACTGATTCTCAGTGAAATCTTATTTTACTGTTTAAATTAGTGATATTTTCACTGATTCACTTTTAGAGAGCACGCTCCCATTCATATTCGCTTTACGATGTTCGTTATTCATGGCGATAGTTTTTTTCTTTGCAATCACAGAAACAACTAATTATCAATAAATAATTTATTAGAATAATTATCAATAATTAATTTATTAGAATTTTTATACTTATACATATTTATTATACAAGAAATAAATAGAGATTTTTAAATTAATAACTCAAAAATTTCTATAAAAATATTTTGTAAAAAATTGCATTTAGAAGAAGGAAATATTAATATTATAATAATTATGATGATAAATAATTTATTCATATGAGAAAAATACTATGTTTTCATATACTAAAAAACTAGAATTATCTAACCAAGGGAAAATCTTTTTGACGAGATTAATAGATAATGATTCATTATCAGTACAATGAATAAAGAGATATAACCATGAATATAGAGAGAGTAACCGCAAAATTTATAAGAAGATATTGATGCAATAGCATAATTTTATTTATAACTACGTGCAATGGAACATATACACATTATTATAAAAAAGTATTTATGTTAAATCATTATGAACCGATCTAACAAGTAGTACACGTTTCATTCTTATCAATAGTTACTGTTCAATACGAAGTATAGTGCATATATTACTTATGTATCAATTTTTAAAAATGTTTAATATTGTTATGCTTTTATATACTTATGTTTTTTTTTAAAATTTAAATGTTTGTCTTTTTTATTAAATTATCATGGAAAAATTGATCTCAAGAATCTGTCATTAGTGCAGTAAGAGATTGAGACACCCATTATATGCAAAGAATATAACCATAATATAAATTTAAAAGATAATACAGTTATATATTAGAAATTGATGGAAATGTTAATTAATACATTTTCTAACAAATAAAATTCGTTGATGAAAAAATTGAAATTTATCAAAAATAAAAGTTGTTTTCAAATGTCGAAAACGATCGTTCACCCAGAATAAACTTGTGCTGTTTATAAGATATACTCCTTGGAGCAAATAAATAACGTTCTCACAATTGTATATTTTTCTTAACTATAAGTTTTAGCGGTTGAAGTCTTAGCAAACCTTATGTCGGAATCAGGTTCTATAAACTTTCTTCTACAAAAGTCAAAAGTTTCAAAGTATCATTTCTCTATACTTATTTTGCAACATGAAATGTAACTGTAAACTTTTGTAAAATTGATTCTTTCTTTGATACCGCTTTTTCAAATAAAAAGTATAAATTCTAAAACAAAGAATTAGAAATAAAGAAGAAGAAATTATTGTAATCTTTATGTATAGGTGTATATTAATTACTAATATTATTGTATTCGGGAGCTTGAGTACACATGCAGATCGATTGTGAAAAAACATGCGATTGTTGGAGAAAGAAAATCAAATTTTGTGTGATACGTGAAGACATGATATGATGATATAAATCAAGTTACAATTGAAATTTAACGTCAAGGCTATAAATTGCTGAATGATCGCTAAATGATTGCTGAATTGAAACATTTATTTCGAAATTGAGAAAAACCGGCAAGACTGCTAATATTGATCTATTAGTTTGATGATAGTAACGCGAAGCATCTGGGAACGCGAGTGAAAAACAAAGAATGGTTTCACTCTTGTCCAAAGCATCTTGAACATGAATGAATTACTATCAAAGATGTAGAAGATGTTTGATCATTGACAAAGCAAATTGAAGGTACAAAAATAATTTGAAGAAAAGTATAGAAATTTGAAAAAGCTTAGTGTATATTATCATGAGAAAATTATTCTTGCTAATTGTGTTTCGAAAGATGAACAAGAAGTATTGGAATATCTCATTGAAGATAATCCAATATAATTAGGTAATCAAGTAAGGCTTCACCTTGAATTCAAATTTAATCTACTGACGGTATTTGAAAACAACAATTTGGAGGAAAAAAGCCATTCTGAGCGTGGATTTTACAAAAGAAAGAACAGAAGAATACATGAGCTTGAATATGTGAACAACATTTGCAGAGAGAAGGAGGCATCGAAGGAATTGAATATATTGTAGTAAGAAGTGAGGTGTTATAATTGCAAAGATATTTATCTAAAGATTTATCTAAAGATTGTAAATTATCTGAAAGAGATAAGAGCTTTAACCCTTAGCTGACACACCTCAAAATAATAACGTACGTGCTATAGGGGGTATTTTGGACCCCAGCAAGAAAAAATGTGTATAATTTTTTTATTTATCAATATTTTTATTTGAAAATTTTTATATATGTTCTTTGAAGTCTCTGCTAAAGGATTAAACTGCTTATGAAGCCCAAAATTATTTTTAAGATATTGAAAAAAAATAAAATGTATGAAAAAATATGAAAATTAACACATTTGGGTCAAGCCTCGACTAATACTAGGTGACGCCACAGAACCAAATTTGGCGCGCAACTATGAAAAATTTAAGTTCAAAAACACTCTGGGGTACTTTTAACCCCATGTGCCAGCTACGGGTTAATGCTAAATGCAGGAAGAAAAGAATGTAAAATCAACGAATATAAGGATAAAGTAGACTCATTGTCAGATCCAATTATGTAGATGAATTGTCAATAATGAGTTAATAATTGGATAATGATTTTTTTTTAAAATAGTTATATTAATGATAAATGAATCTTTTGAAAATCATAAAATTAAAATATATATATTATAGGACATTGACAATCTTTGAAAAACTTTGTAAAAAACAAAATTTATTTCAAATTGTTTTGTTAAATATATACAGGGTGGCCCATTTTAATCCATCCAGTCGAATATCTCGAAAACCAAGCCCGGGAGAGAAAAATGTTTCAGACAAAAGTTGTTTGGTTTCGAGGGGGCCATAAGACGGTACCATTGGTTTGACCTTGAAAAGTCATTTGAAGGTCACGTGAAGGTCACTTCAATTTTTTTAAATGGAACACCCTATATATTTTTGCACATTCTTGTAGCTTATCTTCAGAGCTTTCCAAAACACTATAACTAAGTACCTTTCCGTTAAGTACTTTTTGAGTTATGAGGCTTGAAATAATTTCTTAATTTTACATAAACCGTAAAATATCTTGTAAAATATTCATTTTTCGATTACCTTACCTTAATACTTTTATATACAAAATAATGAGAGGAATCAATTGGTGTAAAGAAAACACATAGTTGTTTTTAAGAAAAAATATGGAATTGTTGATTGCAAATTACATATTTTTTCTTAAAAACAACTATGTTTACACCGTACTTAACGAAAAGGTACTTAATTATAGTGTTTTGGAAAGCTGTCGAGATAAGCTACAAGAATGTGCGAAAATATATAGGGTGTTCCATTTAAAAAAATTGAAGTGACCTTCACGTGACCTTCAAATGACTCTTCAAAGTCAAACCAATGGTCCCATCTTATGGCCCCCTCGAAATCAAACAACTTTTGTCTGAAACATTTTTCTCTCCCGGGCTTGGTTTTCAAGATATTCGACTGGATGGATTAAAATGGGTCACCCTGTATATGTTTATATATATATATATATATATATATATATATAATTCAAATAAATTTCGTAGAATTGATGATGTTAAACGTAGTCGAAATTACTACACCAACATTGCATATAATATAACTACCAAAACTTATGCTTATATTCGATATAGCCTACTCTCTAAAAGTGAATCAGTGAAAATATCACTAATTTAAACAGTAAAATAAGATTTCACTGAGAATCAGTGAGTTTTTTACTGATCTTCAGTGGAAACACTTACTTTTTTGTTATTTTATCTTATATCTCACTGATTATGGTCAGTTAAAATAAAATTCACTGTAAAACCAGTAATCGCTAGTTCGTTCGTTTACCGCTACGATTGCTATCTCGTATTTTTTTTATTCCTCTCTCGTATTTAATTTTAGTCATAAGAATTATATAAAGTTTGTAAAGAGCGACATTTAAAATTAGAAGTATTATTTTGATTTAATTTCTGATACAATCTCAATAGAGAGGCTTCAGATATTAAATCGATCTTTATAAGTCGGACAAATAAATGTCTGGCGACTTAATGAAAATTATTCGTTCGTTATCTATTTAAAATAACAAGTTCAATATGCATGTAATATATATTAATAAAATAAAATTTTTAATATAATAAATATTTAGTAAATATAAATAAAATGTTTAATTTTATGTGAAACAGATAGAGAGATGAATTGTAGTTTAATATTGCTGACAATAACGAAAGAAATATTACTGATTGAAACAGTCAAAATTATTAACTGATTCTTTCAATAAAATATCACTGATTTACAGTGCTGTACTTATAACCCCAGGTAGAACATGAAACTCATAATGACATCATTATGACGTCACCTAAAAGTCATTTTTAAGTCATAGAAAAATCATAATGATCTCATTTGATATACTTTTGGCAATGTTTTGGTGACTTCTTTATATATATATAAATAAGTATATTACGCAATTACTTGTTTATTTAATTATTCATGTATATTTTAATTATATTTAAGCAATATAATCTTTTTAAAATTATATCATGCGATTATTGAACTTAAAAATTTATGATTCTTTTTGTTATCTTTAACTCATTTTTTAATCATTTTTGTTTAGGTAACTTTTAAGTGATAAATAAAATCATGATGACGTCATAATGATGTCATTATGAGTTTCATGTTCTACCTGGGACTGCTGTAATCAGTGACTATTTACTGTTTTTCAGTGATAATACACTAATTCACTTTTAGAGAGTATATATGTGTGCTTATGATAATAATATTATCGTCGATGATAATAGATTGACATATTCTAAAAAAATTCAATATTAGTTTAGCTGCTGTATTTCCGAAAGAGAAAAAAAGATAAATGATATCAATGTTGAACATTGATATTTAAAATACGATAGGCAACCTAATTCGTTAATGATAAATCCAGTGATTTATTAAACTAAACATGTAGAGTTAAAGAATACTTTTAAAAAAAATATTTTATTCACAGAGCGCCTCCCCCCCCTTATATTAGAGCCTATATTAGAAAGTATAAGGATTAAATTTGAACTTGAAATTACAATTATATAATGTACTTTTCATTTAATGTATAAGTTTATTTAAAAGGCTTTCATATGTAAAAGAAAAGTTAGTTAAGAAAAGTATTAAATGATTTACTGGCAAAGAGAATTTTTAGATTTAACAGTTCTGAGTACATGATGTTTAAAAAAATAAATATTGCGTATGCATTAATTATTGAATTTTAAATAAATATATTATGCGAGATAATTATTCGATTCTAGTAATTAATAATCTATTAAGAGTCCTTAAGAATGAAAAATACTTTAGCATTCTAGATTCTAATGACGAATTTTACCATAATCATATATCGGAAGAATTTATAAAATACATAGCATTTATATTGCGTTATTTGAACATTATTCAAAGTTATTCGAATTTTGAAATATTTAATAAATTTAGCACATACAAGATTTAAAAAAGTTAAATGAGATATTGAGTGAGTTAATTCGCATAAAAGATGATTAGTATATTGATAACCTTCTAATTCATATCATTTTAAAACGATTTAGAATATCTGTTTTATACTATTTAAAATATTGGATTACAATGCGCTCTTAAGTTAATTCTTCAGAAAAAAGGTTAATCTTTGAATAACATATTGGACTTTAAAGTTGTAATTTTTGATTGTATACTGTAGAATATAGACTGGGTGAAACATGTTGATGCTTTTAACCGATCTTTCAATATTTATATTTTCTCTTTCATTATTCATTCATTTAAATATAGTCATTTCATTTATAGTTCCTTTAAATAGAATCATTTCATTTATTAGTTGCAAGAGATGAGAATATTAAAAAATTGTATAAACAATTAGAGAAAACATAAAGTTCTTTATTTGAAATAACAGATTATATCAAAATTATATAAAAATGAAACGATAATTTATTCTTTTATATTCTTCAGTAGAAAAATATTGTATGTAATTCCTCAATATAAAAAACCAAATACATTATTGTAAAATAGCTGCAAAACAACCCATATTTAAAATCTCAGATACTGTAAATTTACAAAATAATTAAAGAAAATATATTATAAAGTATTTGGATATGAAATAGGCATTATTTGAATACATTTTTATCTAGTTTGTTGTTTGATGTTAGATTTTATTCGTTATTATTCATTATTATTTGTTTTACAAATTATCGTTATTCACATCGTTATTCAATATTTGTATTATTTGTTACTATAATTTTTATTTGTATTATCTATTATAGTCTTATTATACATATTATACATATTATACATATGTACAGAGCATTTTATTTTAATTTTGCAAGCAACTATTTTTGAAATCAATTATAATAAAGAATGTATTAGATTAAAATCATTCTGTTACATTTTTATTTTTCATTAAAAAAAGATCTTTTGATTAGAAGGAAACAAAATATGAAGTATCATGAAGTATCGTTTTTCTCTCTTTCTCTCTTTTCCTTCTTAAATAAAATTTAATATTTTATTCAGAATAATTAGAAACCATATCATATTGTTGAAAAAAATTATATTGTTTTATTTAAAAAAGTGAAAAAATTTTTTAATTTTAAAGGATTTCTGTGCATAAACCACAAAAAGATACATTATTCATAAAATATCTTCATAGAACAGAATAAAAATAGAATACAATAGAATAATTTTGATTTAATACGTATAATTTTTAACAACTTTTTCGAAATAATCGCAAGGGAAGATTAAAATTATGCCATATATATCCGCATAAAACACTCGAAAACTAATTATTTAATTGATTATTATATACTTAGCTCTTTTGATATGATTGCTTATTATGTTAATTCTATAATAGTGTTATTTGAAATTCCGATCATTTATTAAATGTATTAATAGTACATTTCTGTATTTTCAATAAGCAAGACATTTATTCCATGCACTCTTTATGAAGAATGGAGTATAATATGTATTTAAATTGAGAGTGGAATCGAATAACAAACAAAAATCATTTTCGGAGTTAGTGGTTAAATTATCTATTCTTGATGGAAAATTTGTTGAGAATAATGTTGAAACAAATCAATAATATCCAAAAATAAAATAGTTATATGTGAAACTAAATGTAAATCTAGATATTTTGAAATTAATAAATATATCATTAACGTTAAACTTTGGTTCTTACCTTTAAAGAAAACACAATGGTCGTTGTAGAATATGAAAATTACAAAAAAGAGAAAAAAAAACAATATATAATCGACGCAGTAAATGCAAAGCACAACGTAATTTAAATATTACATAAATACACATCTATATATATATATATATATATATATATATATATAATACAGAGAAAAATGTTTCTTTGGATTTAATAAATTTTATTTAAGTCAAACAAATTTAATTATTGGAATTGTCCAACCAAACTAATGTTTAATCTAATACTATTGTTTAACTTTCAAATAACGTATATGTTTATTTTAAATAAAATATTTTTTGAAAGAATTTTACTTTTTCTTTGACTTTAACAATTATATTAATTATATTAACCCACACAGCACTAAGTCGTCTAAAAATCTTATCCATGACTGAAAGATAACTTGATTCATGGATCTCTATATAAATTATCGACACTCGGCAATAGGAATACTTTAATACACACAATAAATGGACTATTTCCCATTTATCTGTCTAATTTCAAATAATCTGTTTAATATTCTGAATCGCAACAAGGAGAATCCAGATTATTAAATGAATTACTTTAAATTCAGTTTATTAGAAATTAAACTGATAAACAGTGATGCCAGGAAGAGGATGTGGCTCTCTAATCATGAGCGTCCTCTTTCTGTCACTACTGCTAAAAAAGGAAAAAATCTACTTTAGATTTAATGTGTTAATACTAATTCTTTATATACATTTCATATAAATATTGAATACGAAAAAAGTTAAGAATGATGTCATCACGTAGCGGCAAGCAAAGAAACATGTGTCACATACTATTGGCTATTCCAAATAATAAGTTAATTGAAACAACATTCTTATTTAAATCAGGCTTATTTTAAATATTATTTCAAGTAATCGTTATTTTTCCATTAAACAATATAATTTAATGCAACGAAACAATCAAATTTTTATTCAAACGAATAATGTTTTGTACAAAATAATTTTTTTCAGCAAAACAAATAGTCAATAATCATAAGTCAAACAGATATACTAAATGTAAATTATGACTTTGCTGTAAATAAAATAAAAGTAATTATTATTAATAATAGAAAGAGAGAAAAGCTTATCTGTTTAGAAACACTTGCTTCCTTCAGATATATCCATATTATCCATGCTGATTTAAACTTTTTTCAATAACTTAATACAAATAACACAATTTTTCACAACAATTTATTACCATTAATCAACAATAATAATTTGACATGTAGGGTTATATCAATTATTATTGCCGCCACTACTTCGAGATGTCTCCAACTATATTTCCCTATACGGATGCTTAGAACGAATCTTATTGGTGAATCATTTTTGCTTCTTAGTTTCGCTCGTAGCCAATGAGAGAATGTATAGACGAAATAATATTGTTTTTCCGCTTTTTATTAATAGAATAAAGAATAATAATTATATGTTCTAAACCATCCTTGGTTAATAAAAAACTGATGTGCAAAAGATGACACCGAACTATGTTATTGTTATCGAGAAAAGCCGTAAGAACCGATCCGAGCTCGGTGAAACGCATACTCCCTCTGTCTTTTGCCAACCGTAGGTTGGCAGCAGTCGGGAGTAAAAAACGTTTTTCTCCGTGTAGAAAGTATATAATATATTGTATTTCAAAATCAATTTGAAGAAATGTAATCAGATGTCTTATTGATTCCTTTGTTCCCTCCATTAGAAATTGTTGGAAATTCGTTTTTTCAGAGAATCATATTTGATCATCTTTAATGAAATGAATCAATTGAACATTTAATACGACGCACGCAAACAGAAGGATAAAAGACATATATTAAAAGAATATGAGAGATTTTAAAAAGATTTTAAGCTATGATTTATATAACAGATATTTAGTTACCCAAAAAAAGTTTGCTTGAAGTAATAATGTATTGGCTTGATAACAATATTTTATATAATTGTTATTTAATTATTTCGTAAATATATTATTAAATATAGCTATTCTTGCTTTTTGACGAAGATTTACGGCAGTATACACATTTGAAAGAATTGCGGAATTATTAGACGAAATTCAACTAATTTAGATAATGACAAAATCATATCCGCAGTTATTCATAATGTCAATAATAATTTTGTAAAAGTATTTCGGAATTAAGATATCAAATTTTATAGAAAGAATGAATTAAAAATGACTTAACATCATTTCGAAGAAAATGAAGATGAAGATGAAAATGTGAAAGAAGAGAAAATAATATAATGTATATTGTATTGTGTGTGTGTGTGTGTATATATATATATATGTATATATATATATATATATATATATATATATATTCATCTCTAATTTTAAAGATAATTGCAGTTTATTTATTATATTATCATGACAGATGAGTTGTGCACATAGTTTTAATTTATATGCAATAAGTTTATATAATGTTATCAAAATATTTACAGATTTACATCATTTTTAGATTTTATTCATAGAAATGATAGTAAAATGTAACATATTAGTAATTGCTTGGACATTTAAAATTCGCTGAAATAATGAAAGAAATTTTAGATCACATTCTAACATGTGAAGAAATGCGTTGGAATTCTTTATGATTCTCCGAGAAAAATCTTGAGAAATATATTGAAAAATATATTGAAGTATATAAATGTCAAAATTAAAAGCTAAAAGAAAAAATAAAGTTTTTTATATAAGAATATATATAAATTATATGACATCTTTGGCTACATCAGTTGATAAATTGCAGAATGAAAAAGATGTATATATTAGTAAACTTCTATCAACTTTTCCAGCAAGAAGTTATTAAGCATACACACAAAAGAAGTTGTAAGCATACACACAAACGGAATAAAAATATTGCAAACAATTGAAATCTCTTTATCTGAAATCTCTTATCATAAAAATTGAAATGATTTTCTCAATTATTTAAACTGTACTCTTCTTCTAATGCTATTAATGCATCAATAACATTCTCTATTCAAATTGATAGATGTTTTATTCAAAATATCATACTCAATTTTGAATTGAATTTATTACATCAGATGTAGCAAATGTATTAGTTTTTCCGTATCAGTCGATGATGATAATTCCAATATGATTTCACAATTTTATTTCTTTTTCAATAATTGAATAATATACTAATTCACAAATATCGAATAAATATAAAATAGAAGTATTATAATATTCGAATGCAAAGAAGTAAAATCTCTCTTGACATTTCAATCTTATCATTGATTCTAAAAGAATTTTTGAAATATATTATAATATTTATATTGTCGTCAACTTCTGTAGAAATTTATTTCTACAGAATATATTCTGAACACGACTCCCATAACTTTGGCGCTATAATGTCAAAGTAAATTCTAGTATTTTTAACGGAGAATACTGGAAAAATATTTAAAAAATTCTACGACATCATGAATAAACAAAATTCATTGTAATCTTGAGCTTTGTTGAGAGTGAACTTCGTTTTGTCTTGCAAAATACACGCATGGATACAATAGATTCCGCCCCTCCTACGGGGGGGCTCCACTTCCGGAAGATATAACTTAATCCAAACCTATTCTGATTTATAATTAAAATTTGGTTCATCTTGAAAAGTACATGCCTGAACAACATCTTTCTTCAAATCGTAAAAAATATAATAATTTTCAAAGTCGTAAAAAATATCAACAATATAAAAGTTAATCAATGTTCCATCTGATTTCAATATAAGAAAGGTAAACAATGTCAAACAAAAACGTATATAGTCTATATACAGTGTCATGAAATTACATATTCATTATAATAGCATTAATATTGTTTATTAATAATATCTATTGATACGTAGAATTTTTTAATTATTTTTCCTATATTTTTTGCTAAAAATACTATTGAAATTTACTTTTACATTATGGCTTCAAAGATGAGAATCTAACCATATTCCGTAGCAATTGTTATTTTCTTTTGCAACAAAGACAAATTTCTAAAATTTAACAATTAAACTGTCTGATGTTTAAATAAAGATTTGTTTTGAAGAGAAGTTATAAAGAAATGTTATATTAAGTTATTTTTGTTCTTTAAATTTAAAAAATTTAAGTTCAGCTATATTTGTTAAGCTATTGTTTAAAGGAATATAATAGTACATTATATTAATGTAGAATATTAATTAATAATTTAGGAAATAAATTTGGAATATATATCCACAATATGTTGATAAACATGATAGTGATTCTCATAAATTCTATTATTACAAAAATCTATAGAAAATCATGAAATATTAACGAAAAATTAATGTTTAATTTTAAATTTTAAAGTTTAAGATCAGATTAATGTTGCAATAATTGTTAAGTTGCTTGAGTGGGGACATAATTTTACAACGATTTATGTGTAGTTCTATAAAAAAATTAAAATTTTCAACAAACATTCTACAAGATGTGAAAATTGTAGAAATTCATGAGTAAGTTGTAGTAAAAAATTATAATGAATCGTAAAAAATATTTACAAATTTTCTACAACTTTTTACGAACATTTTGAGCGATGAGTCAGTTGTAAAAATTGTAGATTGTAACTAAATTAATGTAATTATAGAGAATCATAATTTTCAACGTAAATTTATGAAAAACTACAAATGTGATCCAAAACGTGTATTTTAAGATAAGAATTACGTAAAAATAATATAAAAAGTTTGTAGTTACATTGTAAAATTAATCGCATTAATTTTCGCATAAAATATTGTAAAATTATTTTTTTTATCAGGATGGTGACTTTAAAAATTAAAAAAATAATCGTGAAGAAAAGTTTGTTATGTTTTTGTTATACTTTTCTAAATATTGAAATAAAATACTGAAATATTTATACTTTTATAGAATACGAAAAATATGAAATAAATTTTTATAACAAAAATGAGGAAGATAATTAATGATACGTATTTCTGTAATAAAATGATTCACACATAATTTAATTTAATTTATCTTTTTTCTCATTAATTTAATTTAATATATCTTTTTTCTCATTAAAACGACAAAAACACTATTAACTCGTATATATTAATATTATTTAATTTACCATAAAAGCACTAATGCTATGTATAATAAAATAAATTTTATAATAACATATTATCAATATAATATTATATTATATATTATATTAATATTATATTACATATAAATATGTAATTATGTAATATTCTGTGAAAAAAAGTTTATAGATAATTATATATAATTAGGTAAAATTAGATATAATTATATATAATTACATATATTAAAGCCTATTTATATTATCATTTATATATTATTATATCAAGATATTTGTAACCTATCGAATTATACAAAAAATTATATTAGAATTCTTTTTCGTAGAGGCCCCGTTTGCTTACAAATTTTTTGCCAACAGTGTCGTTTGTCGACATCCTGTTTGTCGACATCCTGTTTGCGCCCAAAAATTATTGCCAACAAATCGATTACCTACGAGATTTAATGCGCACAAATAAAAAATCAAGTCGAACGTACGTTTGCACACATAACATTATTACCAACAGATCAATTGCCTACAAGCCCCATCGGTGTGAAACGAGGTTTATATTGTACGGTTCCACGTGGGTTTGCAACTTTCCATGCGAAGCGAGGTCCACCCTACACCACCCCTGAGTCAGTACGAAACAAGATCTATTATTGTATGATTCAATATGGGTTTGCATGATATTTAAAAATTAGATATAATTCGTGAAAGTTCTTTTTTTTTAACTTTTTAATAAACAACG
This sequence comes from Camponotus pennsylvanicus, assembly GCA_023638675.1. Lineage (NCBI taxonomy): Eukaryota > Metazoa > Arthropoda > Insecta > Hymenoptera > Formicidae > Camponotus > Camponotus pennsylvanicus. Next base: position 191,612 of record JALHBL010000484.1, on the reverse strand, counting down.
AGCGACGACTAAAATCTTTTGAAGGTCATTCAGAGTCGTGGCCTTGATATGTTAAATAAACATATTAAAAGCCTTAAAAGTTAAATCATTTAAAATCAAGATCAACTGAAAATTATTTCGTACAGACTGTCTGAAAGTAATATTCACTTTTACGAAAAACATTTAAAAAGTGTCTTAATTTTTGAATCACCAAAAATCCTTCTCGTTTACTTCATTTTTTATCCTAAAGGAACCGATTTACAAAATTTGATCAAATCAGAGCATAATGTTTTTCGAAAAAACAGCCTTTTTTGTACAGAATAGAGCTTATAGGCAATTGATCTGTTGACAATAAGATTATGTGCGCAAACGTGCGTTTGTCTCTTAATTTTTTTATTGTACACAATCCTTGTAGGCAATCAATCTGTGGGCAATAATATTATGTGTGTAATGTTGTGTGTGCGCAAAATTGTCGCATGTGCAAACATCTTTCTCTTCATTTTTTATTTGCGCAATAAAACTTGTAGACAATTGATCTGTAGGCAGTAATATATGTGCAAATGTGCGTTTGTCTCTTGATTTTTTATTTGTGCGCATTAGAGCTTGTAGGCAATTGATTTGTAGACAATAATATTATGTGTATAAACGTGCGTTTATCTCTTAATTTTTTTATTGTGCGTAATAGAGCTCATAAGTAATCGATCTGTTGGCAATAATTTTTTACGCAAACGGGATGTCGACAAACGCTGTTGGCAAAAAATTTGTCGGTAAACGGGACCCTCCCGTCTCCATTGTATAAATATGTGTAACTATATCAAATAGGTGCAATTGTATATATGATATAATTATAAAATTATAATTTATATAATTTATATAATTTATATAATTTATATAATTTATATAATTTATATAATTTATATAATTATCATATCGAATTATGTAAAACTATATTTTTATTAGTTATTTACGAGTTATTATATTTATATTTATTATTGAGTTATTAGTATTATTATTATTATTATATAATACTCGAAAAAAAGTATTCTAATGTGTAATTTTGCGTAATTCAATAGAGGGTTATAAATAGTGTTTAACATCCCACTACGATAGACTCTATAAAATGGAGAGGGGTCTTGCGTGCGGGGAGGGGATAGCGGCCGAATGCGCAAGCGATCCCGTGGCCCCCCTCCCTCCAATTGTGCGCGACAGCGGCCACCATGGGGTTTTAGCAGGTAGTCGAGAGGTTTAACTCTCGCAGTTCCGCATAACCCCCACCGTTTCCTAGGGAATATGCGTAAATGCATTTCCCCATGTTAAAAAAAAGGGGATTATAAATAGCTTGACATAATAATATATAAAAGATAATATAAACAGATCTTAATGCATATGTAATTATGTACAGGTTGGTCCATTTAAGCAAGGCCACCTAAATATCTCTTCAAAGTGTGATGCTGCAAAAAATATTTTTTACATAATGTGAATGGTATCGAAGAGCCAATATTCGGCAAGAATATTTTTTTTTGCAAGATTTTTTTTTTTCTGAGTTTTCAAGGTCATCGATGTTTTATTGCATACAACTATGTATTTTTTTTATTGCATCCTGTAGCTGATTAAAAAATACATTCAGACATGTATAATAACATGATCTTGGCCAAAACCTGCGATCTCAATAGACATAAATTTTACGTGAAACTTTAATTTTTGAAAATCGAGGTCATTTTAAGGTCATGTTATTATACATGTTTGAACATATTTTTTGATCAGTTACACACTGCAATGAATAAAAATATACAGTTGTATGCAAAAAGACATCAATGACCTTGAAAACTCCAAAAAAATGACCTAGAAAAATGACTTAGAAAAAAATATTCTTACCGAATATTGGTCCTTCGATAACATTCCCATTATGTAAAAAATATTTTTTGCATCATCATAACTCGAAGAGATATTTAGGTGGCCTTACTTAAATGGACCACTCTGTATAATTATATTTAATATTTTATTTAATTATATATAATTATTTATACTTTTTTCTGGGTAGATATTTCAAAATAAAATAATTTATATCTAAAGAAGTTTTTTTACATGCTTACTAAAAATCATAATTTTACATACCACACATACGTACGCACGCACGCACGCACACACATATGTATACAGGGTGTCCAAAAAGTTCCGATACAGCTGAATATCTCACAAACGGTGCATTTTAGAAAAAAATGTTTCAGGCAAAAGTTGTATGGTTTCAAGGGGGACATAAGGTGGTACCATTGGTTTGACCTTGAAGAGTCATTTGAAGGTCACGTGAAGGTCACTTCAATTTTTTTAAATGGAACACCCTATATATTTTTGCACACTCTTGTAGCTTATCTCGAGAGCTTTCCAAAACACTATAATTAAGTATCTTTTCGTTAAGTACTTTTTGAGTTATGAGGCTTGAAATAATTTCTTAATTTTACATAAACCGTAAAATATCTTGTAAAATATTCATTTTTCGATTATCTTACCTTAATACTTTTATGTACAAAATAATGAGAGGAATCAATTGGTGTAAAGAAAACACATAGTTGTTTTTAAGAAAAAATATGGAATTGTTAATTGCAAATTACTTCTTCAAAACAACTATGTGTTTTCTTTACACCAATTGATTCCTCTCATTATTTTGTACGTAAAAGTATTAAGGTAAGATAATCGAAAAATAAATATTTTACAAGATATTTTATGGTTTATGTAAAATTAAGAAATTATTTCAAGCCTCATAACTCAAAAAGTACTTAACGAAAAGGTACTTAATTATAGTGTTTTGGAAAGCTCTCGAGATAAGCTACAAGAGTGTGTAAAAATATATAGGGTGTTCCATTTTAAAAAATTGAAGTGACCTTTACGTGACCTTCAAATGACTCTTCAAGGTCAAACCAATGGTACCGTCTTATGGCTCCCTTGAAACCAAACAACTTTTGCCTGAAACATTTTTTTCTAAAATGCACCGTTTGTGAGATATTCAGCTGTATCGGAACTTTTTGGACACCCTGTATATGTATATTAATATTGGAACCAAAAATTAAAATTATGTACATACATAAAGAAATAATAACTATATTATTATTACTTGAATAATAAAATTATTACTTGATTATACTTTTATATTAAAATATTATATATAAAAAGTAACCAAAAATATATACGATATTTTCAACTAATTGTAAGTAAAAAAATTTGACGTAAAACTTATATGGCACAACAATTCGAGAAATAATAGAAATGCATTTGATACATATTGCCGTTCGTTGGAGAGAATTTACTATGCTGGAGAAAGGATAACGACATTGCGAAGGTTCGTAAATGGGTGAGGTAGATAGCTGAGGTCGGGGTAGCAAGCTGAACGACAAGAGGAAGCGGCAGGAAGTAAGCCACGTGCGCATGTGGCACAAGCATAGACTATATCGTGGTTCCCTTAATCCGTAACTTAATTAATGTCATCGGTGGGGAACTGTGTTCATAATTTGATTTTCACGATGACGCCTCACCATAGATGTTACGATATTTGAACGATGAACGAATTACCTATCTTTCAGACACCGATAAACATTTTGTCTTTTCTATCATAATCGAAAAAGCAATAAAATATTTAAAAGAAACTAATTAGTTAGCTGAATAATTTGATAATCATCATTCCATTAAGAAAGTTTAAAACTATAAATTAAAAAATATATCACCATCTATAGGAAACACATTCAGAATATTAAAAATTAATTAATTTTTTAACTAATTAAGATTTTCTTATTTATTTCTTTACTTTTTTAATAATGTTTTTTGTTTCTATTTTTGAAACACAAGATAAATCTATAACAAAATTAATAAGTGATTAGACAATTTAATTAATAAATTATTTTTATTTCAAATTTAGTACTTACAAAAATATTTTAATTTAATACATTTACAATAATATTAATTATCAGTAATTTTGGTAATTAATTTTGATAATTAATAATAGATAGAAAACAACTATAAATACTATATTATATTGAGAATTATATATTACATTTTAACTAGAATAACCAATATATATCAATAAGTATATATACATAAGTACGTATACAGGGTGTTTCTAAAACTATGTCGGAGATTTTAAGGGCGTATTCTAGGGGTTAAAATAAGAAAAAAAGTTCATATAAACATGGGTCCAAAAATGCTTTTCCTCCGAGTTATAACCCCCTAAAGTTGAGGGAAAAAATCGAAAAATGTATTGTAACTCTCGGAGACTTTTTCATAGAACGTTAAGGTTTTGCACAGCGTAATAATTAATAATGAGCTTTATTTTTATGTGGTTTTGACAATTTGACCCGATTTTGAAGGAGAGATATGAGGGGGGAGTGCTAAATTTCAAATTTCCAATTAACAATTACATATTTTTTCTTGGAAACAACTATGTGTTTTCTTTACACCAATTGATTCCTCTCATTATTTTGTGCATAAAAGTATTAAGGTAAGATAATCGAAAAATGAATATTTTACAAGACATTTTACGGTTTATGTAAAATTAAGAAATTATTTCAATCCTCATAACTCGAAAAGTACTTAATGAAAACTAACTTAATTATAGTTTTGGAAAGCTCTCGAGATAAGCTACAAGAATATGCAAAAGCATATAGGGTTTCCCATTTAAAAAGTTGGAGGTGATCTTCACGTGACCTTCAGGTGACACTTCAAGATCAAACTAATAGCACCATCTTATGTCCCCCTCGAAACCATACAACTTTTGTCTGAAATATTTTTGTCTTAAACTTATGGATTTTGAGATATTTCAGTGCGTAGATTAAAATGGCCTACCCTGTATATACCTATATATACAGTGTTCCTAAATTCGCGATAAATATTTTAATGACAAATTCTTTAGCATTTTAAAACGAAAATTCTAATACAAAAATGTCGAGACTATAATAGTTTTCAAATGAGAAATGTTTAAAGATCACGAATGACAGGGCTAGAGTTTCGCGCGCTCAGGAGTGGCAAAATGGCTGGTGATAAAGGTTCATGAATTTCATTAAAAATCTATTTCTATTTATCCACAATAAATTATAACAATAGTTTAAAGTGTTTTCATTTAATAATTTAATATCGATATTGATATGTGTCTGCTGTCATATTTAGTTACCTCCACTGAAGTTCGACATATAACAGCTGACACATATCAATATTAATATATTAAATTATTAAATAAAAGTGTTTTAAACTGTTGTTATAATTCATTATGGATAAATAGAAATAATAGAAAAAGATTTCAGGGATTCTATTTTATTTTTTTGTAGGAAAATATTGGATGCTGAAGTAGTTCGTTATTCTTTAATAATAAGAGAAAATTAAATTCGGTTTAGCGAGCGATAGAAATAGAAAATTATAAACTCTTATTTTATTAAACTTTAGATTTTTGGATTCCATTTCTTAACAACAAAACAACTCTGAAATGACTTTTTTACTCAAAAAATATACAAAAATTTTAGATCTTACTTAATAAATTATGTATAATTCCTAAAAAATTATTTTAAATATATGTATATAACTATTCTTTCTAACTTTGAGATTATAAAGATAAAATATAAGAAAAGCAATATAATTTTGATAATATGATATCGTTATTAATATAAAATATGTAATAATTTTAATAATAATTTGAATGAAAAACTTAAAAAAGTTACAAGGAAACTTTTTCATGTAAATATAAATAAAATTTAAATGTAAAATTTTTTTAAATTTGAATAAAAAAAGAAAAATATTCTTATTATTACTTTCTTTAATAGATTTATAAATATATCTATCAAAATCACTTTTTTATATTTTTGATCTTATACAATTTAAAAATCCTAACATGATCTAATTTTCATAATCTCTAACATTCGGCTAGTTACGAATTATCTGTCCAGTTAAATATTTCTTATAAAGTGGAGAGAAAAGATACTAGATATAAGGATGGAGGCACTACAAAGAATTTACAGCAGTTTTTACATAACACCGTATTTCAATGCTCTTGTTCAATATGTTATTTTTGCATAAAAATTATACTAAATAGATTTGAAAAAATAACATTACACGTAACTGTTATTCGTAAAATTGTTATTCATAATTATTTCGTTCTTAACTACTCGAAGCTACTTTTTCCATCATAAAATTTGTAATCAGTTTGACATCAGTTGTAGTTATGTAGAAAAAAAACTAACGATAACGGCATTACAAGCAATGCTTTGCTTCTCAACCCTAAATAGAAAATAAAATATAAATTTATAATAATATACATTATTGTTCATATAAAAATCCACATTAATTACGAGAGATTGGATAACAATTTATTAATGTGTGATGCGATATCTTATTCTCTGAATCAGTGAAAATGTCAGTGATTACAATAATGACATAGAAAGAGATTTCATCAAAAATCAGTAAGTATTATTGATTTCCAATGAAAAACTTTACAGTTGTCTGTCTTATGTCTTATTGATTATGGCAGTAAAATTTCACTAAAAGAATTTTAACTATAATTATATATATATTGCTACTTATATGCGCCTTGTGACGTACTTTTTGCGAAGATAAAATCGTCTTTCGATGTACTTCAAAACATCGATAAAATCACAAGTACCAACGAAAACGGAGTTGAATACATAGTCGGATTTCCGATAACGGACATGACACACAGCGCGTTCTTATTCTTCCAAGTCGTGTATTTGCCAGAAAAGGTTTCTCGAGTTTATTCAACGGGATGACCCGTAAATCCTCTTACTGAACGTTCTGTACATCCGGTTCATTTTAATCTCGTAACTCTATATCGAAGACGAAACCTTAAACGTTTAAAAATCTGTGTATGTATGTATATCTTGGCACGTGTTGCAACAGCAAGTATCACTAGTTGAGCTATTAAACTCTTACTCCTTTTTACCTCAACGAAACGTGAAACCTTTCTCACTGTCAAGGATTCTTTGTAATACGGGAAGCTTGAGTTTCATATGCTGTCTTTAACATATATGTTGTTCTATTAAATGTCTGTTGAAATAAGAAACCTACAATAGCGAATATGTGATTTCCCCAATGTTTTATTTCCAACAATTAGAAATATTTTCATTGTTTCGTTATGTAGCATTTAACATTTTTATTAGAAATGCTGCATTATAAAAATTTATATTCAATGTACAAGACTTAATTCAAATTCGATTCTCTTTTCTTTTTATTGAAAATAAACAAAATATTTCTCAATAGATAACACTATTACTTACATAGCTAGATAGGAGAATAAATAGTTTGCAATAAAATGTAAAATACCGCAAAATTTATAACAAAATATCATATGAAAAAAAATCGAAAAAACTGCTCTAAGCAAAATATTATCAATACAATATAATTTCTATAATAAATCTATGTAATTTTTAATAAAATAATCTGAATAAAAATTTGAAATACAGTGTTTTTAATTATATAAATTGAAATATAGTTAGTATGTTAGAGAAATATTGTTATGATGTGATCAAATATTTCAGTATCTCATTCACAAATCAGAGATTAAAATTATTTTCTATTATTTTTTTATTATAAGATATTTCCGAAATAAAGCGTTTCATATACCAAAATTTATATTTTAAAATTTTATATTTTAAGTTAACTTTATATTTTTTAGGTTGTGTGTGGATAATATATAACGATGTGGATGATATATTTACAAAGTTGTACGAAAAAATATCTTGTGTCTATCTAGATATGTACAAAGAAAACATTTTTTGAAAAAATAAAGAAGCAATATTCTATAAAATTGGTTTTAATATATTTAAGAATTTAGTGTACCTATTTATAACGCATTTTTATGATATATATTATCTTCAAACTGTGTTTTATTTAAATAAAAAACATGTGTAGCATTCAAATCTAATAATAAGATATGTAATATATCTTTTAGATACATGAAATGATTTTACGTGTATCATAAAATATAAAAAACTTAGTATGCCTAAAAATTTCTTTTAAACTTATTAAACCTTATATCGTATTGTTATTTTTAGCAACTTAAAAGTGTACAGGGAGTTTATTTTCTTTTTGTCCAACGCGTTTTTCAAACATTAAAACTGTCCAAAAAAATCTTGAAAAAGTTACGTGCCTCCTTTAATCCTCTCTTAAATAAAAGTTAAAATAATAAATTTGCAAAAAAAATTTGCTTTGATACATTTTTATTAAATATATGAAGCAAAATCTCAAAGTGCTCGCTATGAAAACATTAACGAAATTAAAAATGACCCCCATATACAGAGTAAGGATTAAATATTAAAAATTTTAAACATTATAACATGTGAATATGTTATATCATGCAAATCTGTATAAATATTTTACTAGGTAATGTTCATATATTAGATCTCATACATTTAATATTGTTAAAAGAAGATTATATATAGATATTTATTAATACAAAATTAAACAAATCTTGTTTTTAGATTAATAAATAAGAAATATATAAATTAAATTAATCCATTATTTGTAGAATAACAGAAAATTTTTAATCGTTTGTATAAGATCAATTGATGATGAAGAAACATATGATGATTAAACATAAAAAATACTTGTCAGAATATATTTCAAAATTCAAACATAATATCTTATATATTATCTACGATTTTAACAAAATGTAAAGATTTTAAAATATAAAGTTTTGGTATATGACGCATTTTATTTCGGAAATGTCTTATGATACTATATAAATTACTTATATAAATTGTCCGTTTAAAATTACTAATTACTGAAGTAAAACACTAAACATTATCAGTGACATCAATGACTTTTGATTCAAAAGAACTCAAGTAAAGATCGATAATTTTTGTACTGAAAATAAATTTTAAAAGAAAGTACAAAAAAGTAATAAGCATATATACATATATATACATATTTGTAACACTTTACGTGGGCCACCCTGTATATATATATATATACAGGGTGGCCCACGTAAAGTGTTACAAATATGCATTATGATTTATATATATATATATATATATATATATATATATATATATATATATATATATATATATATATATGTATATCATATATATATAAATCATAATGCGCAGGCGCCGAGCTCACACGTACGCTTACACTCGCATGTCCGCTCAGCTGTAGTTGCGTGCTGCTGGCGTATGCACTCTGGCAACAGCCTGCGAGAACTGAGACGGTTTTAGTAAAAATCTTGTGTTCGCGTAGTAAATTAACAGTGAAAATGAAGTGTACTCTGCAGGAATATACGGATATGATTGTGGCATACGGGCTAGCGGGAGAAAATACTTATCGCGCGGCCGTAATTTACGTGGAATGATTTTCCGAGCGTGCACGAAAACCAAGTGGACGTACAGTTTTACGTGTCGTGCAATAATTATGTGAAACTGGGTATCGTGCATAATATCGGGATAACCGGAAGTGGTGTAAAGAAAAAACAACTGTATGTTTTCTTTACACCAATTGATTACTCTCATTATTTTGTACATAAAAGTATTAAGGTAAGATAATCGAAAAATGAATATTTTACTAGATATTTTATGGTTTATATAAAATTAAGAAATTATTTCAAGCCTCATAACTTGAAAAGTACTGAATAAAGAAATACTTTATTATAGTGTTGTGGAAAGCTCTCGAGATAAGCTACAAGAATAAGTAATAAAAAATAGGGGTTCCCTTTTAAAAAACGGAAGTTGACCTTCAAATGACCTTGAAAATGACCTTTAATGTCAAATCCAAGGTCACTATTAGATAGCCCCCTTTGTTCCCTACAACTTTTATCGGAGTCGTTTTCCTTCAAACGTTGATCCTGAAAAGGTATGAAGGTGGAACTTTTAAAATGGGACACCCTATATATATATATATATATATATATACAGGGTGTTCCTGAGCATGAGCTCACGCACTTGTGAGGAGGTAGAACGCAGTAAATTAAATAAAGAAATCCTATTCCATGTATGGTAACGATTTTTGTAATAATAATAGAAATATTAATTATTGAATGTTCATCACAGTTACTTTCAAGGTCAATTTTAAGATTGACAGAGGCACTTTCAGAAAAAACGTTTAATACAAAAGTTTCTTATTTTTTCACGTACAATTCGAATCTGTAATAAAAAGTACCATGTTCCCCTAAAAAATTCAACTTCCGATCCGGATGGCGTATTTCCGGTCGGAATCAAAAGTTGAAAATATCACCATTTGATAGAGCGTACCCGATTTACTTAAAAATTGTTCGCGATTTTTGACAAAAGCCATTTATTTTTATTTTAAAAGGAGTGTACGGGTGGTCTGAGACACCCTGTATATATATATATATATATATTGAATTTCACTTAAGTATATGATGAACTGATCATTTTTATTTATTCACTGGACATTTATTTGTTCGATTTATAAAATCAATTTATATCTGAAATCTGAAGTTCCTCCACTGAGGACTTGTATCAGAAATTAAATTGAAGCAAAATATTTTTACTCATATTTGTCACCCTTTGCAAGCTTCATTATAATTCTCGTAATTAAACTTAAATACGGGGAAAAATCGTCACGCAGCGGTAAACGAACAAACTAATGATCATATAAAATCATATATATGTATATATGATTATATACAATTATATATTTTTAAATACAATTAAATTAGCAATCTTTTTCTGCTCAATTGTATACAATTGTATAAATATATGTAACTATATCAAATCGGTGCAATTATATATAGATTTATATAATTATATTAAATTATACATCATAATAAATAATAAGAGATATATTTATATTATTATTTATATGTAATTTTATTAAAATATTTGCAACTTTATATCGAATTATATAAAATTATATCGAGTAATACTTGAGCAAAAATTCTAATATAATTCTGTATAATTCGATGCGGAGTTATAAATATCTTGATATAACAATATAAAAAAATATATATAAATGATAGTATAAATAGATCTTAATATATATAAATATATATAATTATATTTAAATTTATCTAATTGTATATAATTATCAATCTTTACTTGAGTTCTTTTATATATATATATATATATATATATATATATATATATATATATATATATTTATATATATATATATATATATGTATATACATAGAGAGAGGGAGAGAAAGTTTAACTGAACTCGAAGTGTATGTATATGTATCTGGAAAGACTAAACTTTAAGAGAATAAGTTCACGATAATGAAAAAAATTACCTATATGAACAAGATCTCGTTTTAGAAGCTCCCAAAAAACTTTGTTACAGAAATAACAGTTATTAAAAATGAGATATTTTCAACATTATTTTTTTATTATCAACGCAAACATAATAATATTTTAAAAAAGATGTTTAAAATATCTTGTTTGGGAATTTGTAAGCTTCTGTACATTTATGTATAAATTGTTGTATGCAGTGAAATATATCAAGAATGTTACGCAGCATTGCACATATCTATCAAAAATTCATGGAGTTCACAGAACGTAACATTATATAAATATAATGACAATTATTTTTATCTAATGAAGAAATGATTAGAAATACTTATCAAAACATTTTTTTCCTACAAATTATGTTTATTTTGTAATTTTTTTAGATATAAAATCGCATAGAGCAATTCTGTGCAGTCTTCCGGTTGATTGTGTACTGTTATATATCGATTCCCGTTTCAATAACACTTATTGGTAAGCTCATTATGTCTGAGCAATGAATGAAGCATTTTCCCTGCCGGAGCATATTAAACTGTTTTATCCTATACAATAATCATAAAAACTCTATCATATTATAGTTATATGTTATATTATATTATGTATATTATATATATTATATTATTGTATTAGGTTATTAGTTATATATATTACATTACTGTTATATTATTAGATATAATAAATTTTGTAAAATAATAAATTAATAAATATAATAAATTTTGTAAGAAATTTTAAAAGAATTTAAATTTTTCTATGTAAAATATGTCCTAATTTTGAATTATAATAAAAAAAAGAATTTTCTAAGAAGTAAATTTACTAATTTAACTTGTTGTTTATTAATATTATTATAATTATTAATATTATTTTATTTATAAAAGAGAAATATTTTATAGATATGTAAAATTTAAATAACATTTGATGTTCATCCGTAATTCTTTAAGACCGGTGGTGACGAATCTAAATCCAGCGCACGACTTCAATCTCCAGATTCGTGCTTCGCGCTTTGGATACCAAGCGTCCGAATTGGGAATTCCTAAGCCCGGATCCCACAAAGTGGCGTTTAAATATACATGCAGAATAAGGCAATAACTCTGCCTACTTGAAATACGTACGCTCTCTCTAAAAAAATATGAAAAAAGCACTTGGAAAAAAGAAATTCTATAATATCAAAAGAAACAATGAAAGAGACAGAAAGAAAGAGAGAGGAAGGGGAAGAAGAGAGAATATATGAGAGAGCGGGAGAAGGGGGATGGGGGAAGAAGAGGTAAAAAAAGAGATACAGAAAAAAAATTTTCACAAATGTAAATACAATATAATTCAAGTCTTCAAGTTTTTAAAATAGATGTATTATAGATCATACATCCGTAAAGAATATAGTTTTCATTTTGTATAATATGATTGATACATTCGTATTAATATAAAGATATTTGTCCATATAGAAAAATATGTGTATGTATGTGTAATCAGCACGAGAAAGAAATGAAAAAAACTAAAAATCGTTAAAAAATAAAGCACTTATACTAATCGTTAAAGGCAAGCTTATAGCATCAACATAATTCTTAAATAAAAAAACTCAACGTTCAAGTTAAATAGGCAAATATTCTCTTTTTTCAATGTACAACTAATTCTGAAAGGAATTACAAAAGAAATCATTCAATCGAAAAGTGATAGTATATACCACAAAGAAAAAATTATATATTAAAATCAATATACTCAAATTGTTCTTATACTTCTTGTTTATAAAAAATAAATTTGAGAATGCCACGGTATAAATAAAACCCAAAACGTTGATTGATCACTTTTATATATTTTAACTTATTGTTAAATAGCAAAAAAATAGAGAACACGAAGAATATATATTAACCCTGCACTCCTAATTTTGTTATACGACCTACCAGCAATTCCAAGGCATTTTTGTAATACAATTTGGAATATAAATAATTTCATTATAATCGACTGCTGTGGTCCGTTAAATTGTTTCTATATATATATATATATATATATATATATATATATATATATATTTCAAAATCAGTCATCTTCACTGTCGAAAAATTTAAAATCTTTAGAATACTCTATCTTTAGAATATTTTTCAATTTTTTTATACAAAATATATATTATATATAATAATTGTACAAAATATATATATGTCGTCATATGGCGCTATAGAGTGCAAAGGGTTAATAAAATAATTCGACAAATTATATCAAAATTAGAGAATCTTATGATTTGATAATAATAATATAATAATTTGAAAACCTCTTCAATGAGTAAAGAAGTCTTTTTTGTCAAGTAAAAATTGTACGGTAATTAGAGACTTATATTCTTTCTCTGGTTAAAGAATGACAGACTTGTATTCTTTCTCTGGCTAAAGAATGGCAACGTTCAAATCTAAAGAGAACAAAAATCAAAATCGGAAGTAAAAATTGCATTATTCATCATATCTACGAGGGAAAGTCATTGAATAAAATGTCACATAAATATATCATAAATAGTTACTGAATAACAAAAAAATGAAAAAGGTTTTGTATTTTACATATACATATATGCAAGATAGTTTTATATACAGGGTGAGTCAAAAGTATGTTTTAAAAATTTGTGAGCGTGTTCCTGGATAAAAAGGAAGAACAAATGTTCATATGAACATATGGTCGCAAATGCTTTGTTGTCAAGATAATGGACATAAATCAGCAGTATCAAATAATGCTTTATTTGAACGTTTACAATTTTGTTATTGTTGTTTATAAGAGATGTTCTACATGTCCTCCATCATTTTCAACACATGCTTGAGCACGATGTCCGCATGACTGGCGCAGTCGTTCGAAAACACCAGGATTTCTACGGACCATCCTGCAAGCATCCTGCACACGTGCCCATAGATCCTCTTCATTGTTAACTGGTGTTTGATAGACGAAAAAAACAAAAAAACAAAAAAAAACAAACAACAATAACAAAATTGTAAACGTTCAAATAAAGCATTATTTGATACTGCTGATTTATGTCCATTATCTCGACAACAAAGCATTTGCGACCATATGTTCATATGAACATTTGTTCTTCCTTTTTATCCAGGAACACGCTCACAAATTTTTAAAACATACTTTTGACTCACCCTGTATATACAGGGTGTCATGAAAGTGATCATAATTTTAAAAAATTAAGGTAGATGGCTCAAAGTTAAAAGAAAAGTCTTGTACAGTTACACAATATTCGCAATAATTAACGAGAAATAAATTAATGAAAATCGGCCAATGCGCGTGGCTAGAAGTGCGTGGCGGTGAAGGCGGTCTCATTGTAACATAATGGCGGCGCGCGGCGAAGCAGTGATTGGAGAGGGGAAGAGTCTTCGCCGCGCGCCTACACACTCATCGCTCCTCCCCTCCCCAATCACCGTTTCGCCGCGCGCCGCCATTATGTTACAGTGAGACCGCCTTCAACGCCACGCACTTCTAGCCACGCGCATTGGTCGATTTTCTTTAATTTATTTCTCGTTAATTATTGCGAATATTGCATAACTGTACAAGACTTTTCTTCTAACTTTGAGCCAATCTACCTTAATTTTTTAAAATTATGATCACTTTCATGACACCCTGTATATGACCCCGAAAGTTTGTCTAGCATATACATTTGTTCAGGTACCCGTAATTTCGGGACCCGAATATCAATTCGAGATCTGAACTCAACTCAAGACCCGAAACTCAATTCGGGAGCCGACACTGCATTTGGGGCATGATTTTTCATTCTTACTTTAAATTTTTAAGTTTAAAAGTGTTTTCATATGTTATCCTGTATAATCGGATGTAGGAAAAGTATGAAGTTCGGGTCTCGCGTCGAGATCGGGTCCCGCCCGAACCCGAAAAAAATTCCCGAACCGAATTTTCGGGAACCCGCACACTTCCAATATATATATATATATATATATAGGGTATCCCATTTTAAATAATACGCTCAAATATCTCCGAAACGGTGCGTTAAATAAAAAAATGTTTCAAACAATAGTTGTATGGCTTGGGGCCATACCCCCTATTTTTTATTGCACATTCTTGTAGCTTATCTCGAGGGCTTTCCAAAACACTTTAATAAAATATTTTTCTCTCAAGTACTTTTTGAGTTATAAGGCTTGAAATCATTTCTTAATTTTACATGAACCGTAAAATATCTTGTAAAATATTCATTTTTCGATTATCTTACCTTAATACTTTTATGTACAAAATAATGAGAGGAATCAATTGGTGTAAAGAAAACATATAGTTGTTTCGAAGAAAAAATATGTAATTGTTAATTATAAATTACATATTTTTTTTGCCTTCATCTATAAAAATATCGTTTGTACCATACGATGTCCCCCTCTGTGTCAAACATCTTTTGGTATAAAAATTTGTTCATAGCTCTTCAACTTTAGCTAATATTCACATCGGTCCCTTTATATGAATCATCCTGTATACAGGGTGTATAAAAAAGGTCGGAACCCTTGAATATTTCGAAAAATATAAGTTTTATCAAAAAATGTTTCAGACAAAAGTTGTAGGGTTTAAAAAGTTCTATTTACTGGCAATATCATTTTGACCTTGAAGAGTCACTGGAAGGTCACGTGAAGGTCACTTCAATTTTTTTAAATGGAACACCCTATATATTTTTGCACATTCTTGTAGCTTATCTCGAGAGCTTTCCAAAACACTATAATTAAGTATCTTTTCGTTAAGTACTTTTTGAGTTATAAGGCTTGAAATAATTTCTTAATTTTACATAAACCGTAAAATATCTTGTAAAATATTCATTTTTCAATTATCTTACCTCAATACTTTTACGTACAAAATAATGAGAGGAATCAATTGGTGTAAAGAAAATACATAGTTGTTTTTAAGAAAAAATATGTAATTTGCAATTAACAATTCCATATTTTTTCTTAAAAACAACTATGTATTTTCTTTACACCAATTGATTCCTCTCATTATTTTGTACGTAAAAGTATTGAGGTAAGATAATTGAAAAATGAATATTTTACAAGATATTTTACGGTTTATGTAAAATTAAGAAATTATTTCAAGCCTTATAACTCAAAAAGTACTTAACGAAAAGATACTTAATTATAGTGTTTTGGAAAGCTCTCGAGATAAGCTACAAGAATGTGCAAAAATATATAGGGTGTTCCATTTAAAAAAATTGAAGTGACCTTCACGTGACCTTCCAGTGACTCTTCAAGGTCAAAATGATATTGCCAGTAAATAGAACTTTTTAAACCCTACAACTTTTGTCTGAAACATTTTTTGATAAAACTTATATTTTTCGAAATATTCAAGGGTTCCGACCTTTTTTATACACCCTGTATATAATATACAGAGTGTCCGATTCCTGAGTGACCAAACGAAAAGTAGTGGTAGATTGGATCAAATTGAGAAGAAAAGTTCTCTACTATTTTGCAAAATTCACAATAATTATTAAGAAATAAGCAAAAATGTTTCGGCGCATGAAAAGCGGTAGATCGCTCGCAGTGTCCGATTAATGAGTGATCAAACGAAAAGTGGTGGTAGATTGGGTCAAACTGGAAAGACAAGTCCTCTACCATTTTGCAAAATTCGCAATAATAATTAAGTTATAGGCAAAAATGTCTCAGCACATGAGAAGCGATCTGTCTACCGCTTCTTATACTCTACGACATTTTTGCCTATAACTTAATAATTATTGCGAATTTTGCAATATGGTAGAGGAATTTTCTTTTCAGTTTGACCCAATCTATCACCACTTTTCGTTTGATCACTCAGGAATCGGACACCCTGTATACAGGGTGTCATGAAAGTGATTATAATTTTAAAGAATTAAGGCAGATTGGCTCAAAGTTAGAAGAAAAGTCTTGTACAGTTATGCAATATTCGCAATAATTAACGACAAATAAATTAAAGAAAATCGGCCAATGCGCGTGGCTAGAAGTGCGTGACGGTGAAGGCGGTCTCACTGTAACATAATGGCGGCGCGTGGCGAAACGGTGATTGGGGAGGGGAGGAGCGATGAGTGTGTAGGCGCGCGGCGAAGGCTCTTCCCCTCTCCAATCACTTCGCCGCGCGCCGCCATTATGTTACAATGAGACCGCCTTCGCCGCCGCACACTTCTAGCCACGCACATTGGCCGATCTTCTTTAATTAATTTTTCGTTAATTATTACAAATATCGCAAAACAGTAGAGGACCTTCCTTCTTAATTTGAGCCATTCTACCTTCACACTTCGGATGTGTGAAAAGTTTTCGGCTATCTTGTATTCCTATTATTCTTCCTAATATTCTATTCTAATATTCTTCAGATATTTATGTTGCTTTGTAAATTATTGGATAACGTAAATTTGCAAGATTTTGCTTGA
Source organism: Camponotus pennsylvanicus (assembly GCA_023638675.1). Classification (NCBI taxonomy): domain Eukaryota; kingdom Metazoa; phylum Arthropoda; class Insecta; order Hymenoptera; family Formicidae; genus Camponotus; species Camponotus pennsylvanicus. The sequence continues at coordinate 174,053 of JALHBL010000484.1, read as the reverse complement.
TAATTTCAGGAAAATATATTAATCTCTTTATAAAATTTTGAAGAAAACATTCTCTCAAAAAATTGGCCAAAGAATCTATAAAATTTATCGAAGGGAAGTACGGAACAGTCTTGTTTCTACCTATAAATTTTTAATATATTTTAAAATATCATTATATGTATTATATGTATAGTACTAAATATATTCCATTTTTTAATATTTTAAGTTAATCGCTGCTATATAGTTAAAAGAGAAAACGAAGAAAAAAGAAAATTTCAATTTTACTAAATAAAAAAATGACGTAACCATTTCTAATAAATTGATTTCTTGTAATTTCTTACGTCATATTTATCAAATATAAGAAATAATTATAAATTTTTTAAATAATTATTATATTAAAATGTATCAATAGTTATCAAAATAAAATACATCAATATTTTTATATATAAAATTATTTTTTCTAGAGAATCTTAAAAAAATATAAAAAAAAGAATAATTAAGTATAATTTAAGATTCTGTTTAAATATCTGACTTCTTTGATTACACAGGCCTGCGAGGTTCAGTTACAAAAAGCAGAGTAGGTGAATCTGATAGACTTTGTGACGTTGAAAACGAATCTAGCCACAGAATTTCCTTAGCACGTCAGGTTTTTGAGTAATTTGTAGTTGAATGGCCCAAAAATCGCTATTTTAGCCAATTTCATGAATTTATTGTTTGGAAACAAAATTTTTTGAAATATTTCTGACATCGTATAGTACTCACTTTCACCTTTCAAATCCACTTTCGATTACCGCCGCACGATTTTTTTTCGCTGAAATATATGTATAAGTATAAAGTTATAAGAAAATTTACATAGACATCAATATGATAGATCCATCATCTTGAAATTTGAAAAGACTGACATATGTCAGGTTCAGTTGCACAGAAAAGTAAGAAATATCTTTGTTACATATTTTGATAAATTTTTCTAAATTATACCTTTTTATTGTGATTCTATCCACCATATTGAATGCCCCTTTTTTAATTTCATAAAGTGACAGAAAGTATTAAAAAATATATGTTTTTAACCTTAATTTTGATTCATAGTGAGAGAGGTGGCACGGTTGATTTAGATTGGATCCCTGTGCATGACCGGTCTTATAATTGTATATCTGAGTGAAAAAAAATCGTGCGGTGTTCAACTACAAATTACTCAAAAACCTGATGTGCTGGAGAAATTCTACGGCCAGATTCGTTTTCAGCGTTACAAAATCTATCAGATTCACCTACTCTGCTTTTTGTAACTGACAAAGGCTTAATTTCGCAGACCTGTGTTATTTAGACATCCCATATACATGTATATCTTAAAGCGATTTTAAGCAAAAAGTATGAAAGACTTTCCTGATATTACACCTTTTTTCACAATATCAAAAGCTTGTCTTCCACATAATGGAAAATACAAGATTTAATAGAAACGGATTATTGCATTGCAACGATGCACTCATTCTAACTATTTTTATCCCGTTGACATACTAATGTACTTTTTGAAAATGTCTAAAGAACATGTATTTTTACTTCATGCTTTTCTCGCACATATCCAGCTATAAATTCAATTCTAATATTATTTACGTATAAATAGTGCCAAAATAATGTTATTTTAGTAAAATTAAATGATAATATTCCGAGTGTGTGTATGCTCTTAAATAGATTTAAAAAATACTTTGGTACAACTAAAACATTGCTAAAATAATATAATAATGTACTAATAAATTTTATTTTAGTTAATTTCGTTTACATATATTATTTTACATTTTATAATTTAGTAGTTAAAAATGTATACAAACATGAATAATTTAATATCTAAAATTTTTGTCTTCTTAAATTGGTAAATCTATCTTATAATAAAAAAATATAAAAGTTTATAAAAATTAGCGAAAAGATCTACTTTAGACTTTTACACAAAATTTATAAGCTTATTAACTTTAAATGATTCGGTAAGTGAATCTTTCTTGCCATCATACGTAATGTATACATAACATTAAGCTTATCCAAATTTACGTCTAAAACACTTTGTTTTCTGCGTAGATTCGTTGAACAAAGCATTGAAAAAAATAAAAGAGAAATAAAAAACATATACTCAGAGAAACTTCACTTATAAATCGTGATATTGACATATATTTATTAGAGTGTTATATCTCGAAAACTATAATATATATAAAACCGCGATTATAACATTATTATTAATTAATATAAAATAAAAAAGTAAAAGAAAACAAGAGCGCAGGAAGTAGATGCAAGAATCTACATACATATTGGACAAGAATTATTTTTTGAGATGACTTACCGGGTTTTTTTCTTTTTCGATCATATTAAAAAACAACAGAAAATCGCATCAATTTTTTATCTGATTTTATTGATTATTCACTTATTGTTTTATATTTTTTAACGGATATTTTATAACTACTTTTTTATTTAATGTTTTGATTGATACGATTTCTTCGTTGAAAAAAGTCCTAAGATTGACACAAACATTCAAACTTTTCTGTAAAAAATAATTCTTCTCCCACACAAAAAAAATTATCTAATAGATATCTAATAAATATCTAAATGTCTATATGAGATCCATATCCTCTATAGATAACAAGTAGATGTATATACAATATCATCCACATATCTATATCCACTAACAAGTAAACCTACGGAAGTGTCACTCACCGATTTGAATGAAACTTTGCACATTTGTAGAACTATGAAAAATATTTGATACGTATTTTTTTTATCGGCCAAGGTTCGCTCTGAAGGGTTGAAACTACCCTTTAAGTGTAAAGGGTGGATTTTATGCACCAGGTGGAATAAGTTGAATGTTTCAAGAAATTAAATACTTATAGCGGATTTTTGGGGTCGCTGAAACTGAATCTGATGTTAAAATTATGGAAATCAAAATGGCCGATCCAATATGGCCTCCAGGTACATAAAAAAAGTGTTCTGTTCGGCTCTGTAGGGTATGGAAATATTGTAAAAAAATGTTAAATTTGAATTTTGGTGTTTCTCAAGGTTTTCGACATCGCTGATCACAATTCTGAGATCAGATTTTCGAAATTTTACGCAAAAACAATGTTGCCAACGTAAGCTGTCACTTATTCCACCTGGTGCATAAAATCCACCCTTTACATTTAAAGGGTAGTGTCAACCCTTCAGTGTTTCTTTTACACCAATTGATTCCTCTTATTATTTTGTACATAAAAGTATTAAGGTAAGATAATCGAAAAATGAATATTTTACAAGATATTTTATGGTTCATGTAAAATTAAGAAATTATTTCAAGCCTCATAACTCAAAAAGTACTTAACGAAAAGATACTTAATTATAGTGTTTTGGAAAGCTCTCGAGATAAGCTACAAGAATGTGCCAAAATATATAGGGTGTTCCATTTAAAAAAATTGAAGTGACCTTCACGTGACCTTCAAATGACTCTTCAAGGTCAAACCAATGATACCATCTTATGGCCCCCTTAAAACCATACAATTTTTGTCGAAAACGTTTTTCTCTAAAATGCTTAGTTTTTGAAAGAAAAGGGGTGTACGGGTGGTCTAGGACACCCTGTACATTCAAGAGCTTTGCGCCTCGCCGCTAGGCGGGGGAAACGAAACCGCCAAACCCGAAAGTGGGATCCATCTAAGGCAGTATATAAGGCCGTGGCACAGGCCCCGCGAGTCATGCAGCGTCTATAATGAGATTTTAGGGCGTAAGACTTAAGAAATTGACCAAGTATGAAGAGAATACTCGACTGTGATTGGTCAATTTCTTAAGTCTTACGCCTTAAAATCTCATTGTAGACACCGCATTACGGCTTATCGTCAAAGAGCGCATTAGCTCAAAAACTGTTATAGCCGCATCTCTTTTATGATTTGCGAGAGGAGCCCCAGAACCCCAAAAATTAACCGCAGACGGTTAATTTTTTTTTATGACGAGTTCTGTCATATATGTATCATAGAAGATAGAATAAATATCCAAGCAAAAATAAATATCAATATATAATAATAAATGTATCTATATAAATATCCACTGAATGTTGTACGGATATCTACAGGATATTGGTTTACATATCCTGTAGATATTTATGAAACTTCGAATTGCGGATAGTTGGATATCTACAGCATCTCTAATAATTGTTTTTCATTTGTGGATATCCTTAGTGCCTATAAAAAATATCTAGTGGATATCAATTATTTTCTGTATGGGCTAATAGGTGCATATACAGATTTTATCGACTTTTTACACTGCTTTTATTTATTTTTACTTCTTCATTATTTTATTTTTTATAGGATCTTATACATTTGTACATTTTTTATATATTCTTATACATTTATGTAACTAGTATACTTATTTATATAAGATTAAATTTATAACATATATATATAAATTAAAGTCTGTATTTACATCTAAATTTTAAACTAATCTTGTGTCTGCAATAAATTGTAACAATTTAACTTACCATATTGCTATCAAGATTAAATAAAAAATTGAATCGAAATTTTTATTTTATATGATAATATATTTTATATGAGAGAGCAATGAAATACAATAATAAATAAATGAATGGAAAAACAGAATAAATAAAAATATTTTTTATCTTTTGGTTTAATAATTTAATCGAATATTTTTTTATACTTGCTTTAAAAAAAGGAAGATATAGTAAATAATTTTAGTAAATAATTTATAAAACAAGTAATCTAAATGAACTATTAAGCAATTAAATCTAAATAAGCTAATAAGCATTAAAATTTAGCCAAATAATTTTAGCAAACTTTTATAGAATTGGTAACAATATTGCTGTAATTATATAGAATGCGATTCTGTACAAGTCTTTTGCAATCAATTGCGTTGCATGCAGAAAGTTAACCGCGGCAAGTTGGCGTGTGTACTTTTTATAAAATTCTGATCAATGCGAATTCGCAATGTATATGTGTCTTCTTAGTTGGGGATTGCTCCAAGGTTTCGTAAATATGCACGAATTTTGATTAACTTCCGGCTTCGTGACTATGCAAATCCTCTACTCATGCAGCGGAAATATGCAATGTAGTTTAATCGTAAGGACTTTCTTGAAAATTAAAGAAATACGGATTACATATTAAATATTACAAATAATTCCACGGTAAGAAATGATAAATTAATAAGTTAATAATAATCATTCAACATTATTTTATTTTGTTTTATTTTTATAAATATGAGCGAAGCGTGGCACAGTAGATAGCGCACTAGTCTACAAAGTCAAATGGCTACAAGGCCCCAGATTCGATTCCGGGTAGAACGAAAAGTTGTATATGCTCGCTCCTCTCTCGGAAGGCAATGGCAAACCACCGAGAAATCTTGCCATGAGAATCTCTCTAATCTAGCCATTCGGAATCGGCATTAAACTGAAAGTCCCATATACATATGATAATTTGGTGTGCAATACAAGTATATAAAAGAGAGATCACCACGTTCGATAAATCCAGCAAAGGACTGAGGAGAAGGAGGATTTTTATAAAAATAATAAATAATTCTGTTATCTTATTTTTAAGCAATAACAATTAAAAAATAAATCGACACGTTTAAATATATTATTTAGTTTATAATAAAATATTTTATAATAAATAAATAAATTTATTTATTTATTTATCATAAATTTTATAATAAAAATTACTATATTTTATAGTGTATTATGTTATATATTATTAAGCATTTTACAAATAGATAGAGAAATAAGTGAGAAATATAAAATTTTTTTTAAGAGTATTTAGTATGTCAAAATATATTACAATAACAAATAGCTAAACAAAACTAATATGTAAATTTTCCCTATAATTGTTAATAATTATATTATCAAAAAAAGTTAAAAATTTAAATAGGATTTTCAGTTTTTAAAATCCATTGAAAATGAAGTATAAAAAATTTATATAAAATAATAATAATTTACAGAGAATCTATTATTATAATTTTAAAATATACTTTGGATAATATAATAATTTCATAATATACTCTATTTATTTATTTATTTATTTTATTATTTTCTACAATTTTCATTTTGTTAAAACACTATTTTAAAACACTTTTTAACCTTTAGACTGCCAAGAAAATCACTTTTGTGGCTTTGAATAAATCTCAAAATTCTGCGTAATATATATGTTATTTATATAAAAAAACTTTTGGGAAAAAACCCACTATTTTAACGAAAAAATGCCAGCAGTCTAAAGGTTTAAAATTATGATTAGGAAATTTTATATAATCTTATATAAAATATCAAAGGACATTTTACATGAAACATGTGGTTTCGGTCAAATTGGCTAAATTTGAAATATGTTTTAGGTGGTGCTGATCAAAAATTTCCTCGGTCAAAGAGTCCGAAAATCAAAAGTATAAAAGATATGATGATTTGAAGTGGATGGTATTGAAGTTTAAAAAACGTCTATTTTTGAATACATAAATTAAATTAATATATAAATCTTTGAAAAAATATATATATACAGGGTGTCTCTTAACAATCCATCACGTACTTGTGAGAAGGTAGAGCGTAGTAAATTAAATAAAGAAGTTTTATACCGTTTATTGATTTTTGCAATAATAATAGAAATATTAATTATTAAAATCAGACGAATGAGAGAAGCGCTCGGCCGCTCGAGCTATAGCACGGGCCACCGTGTCAGACATTGCCTGCCGGCACGCGGCGAAACGTGAAAATGGCGATGGTAGTAACCACGGGTGGCGACGCGCTGTTCCTCCCTTCGCCGCGCGTCGGCAGACAATGTCTGACATGGTGGGCCGTACTATAACTCGAGCGGTCGAGTGCTTCTCTCATTCGTTCGATTTTAATAATTAATATTTCTATTATTATTGCAAAAATTGTTACATGAAATAGGACTTCTTTATTTAATTTACTGCGCTCTACCTCCTCACAAGTGCGTAATGGAGTGCTCAGGGACACCCTGTATATACAGGGTGATCCAGAACAAACGTTTGTCTTTAAAAAAATTAATTGTCGAGTCTATTCTAAGACGATTTTCCCTTTACCAAAATTGTCTACGAGGCTTAGTTTTTAAATTATTGAATAAAATAGTTTGCGAATTACGGAACGAGTACAAGAGGTAGACAGGGACGGTGAGTTGCGCCGTCCCTGTCTACCTCTTGTACTCGTTCCGTAATTCGCAAACTATTTTATTCAATAATTTAAAAACTAAGCCTCGTAGACAATTTTGGTAAAGGGAAAATCGTCTTAGAATAGACTCGACAATTTATTTTTTTAAAGACAAACGTTTGTTTTGAATCACCCTGTATATGTATGAGATAATTGACATATTGAGCATTAAATTGTTTTGTATATTTACATGTTAGTTAATTGGCGTTCATTTGGAATAATGTATTATTAATAATGTATTATTCAGGAACATTCTATTTTATCGAGATAATTAAAAAGAATTACTGAAACTTTATGAAGACATACCAGCGGGAAAAAAATAGAGAGTGTTCATATACAGAGTATCCATCGTATCATCTGCCAAACATCATAAATAGATCTCGTTAAACTGAACTAAAAAATTCTACACCATTTTGCAAACAATCACCAATTAAAAAAGAGTAAAAATGCACGTGACGAGAAAAGCCGTCCCACTGTAACTTGATATTAGGCGCGCGGCGAAGTGATGAGTGGGGCGCTCTCCAAAACATGATGGCGGCACTTCAGCGTTACGTTTGGTAAGTGCCGCGCCCACCGCTTCGTTGCATGCCTAGTATCAAGTTATATAGTAGGATAGTAGTATAGTAGGATCCTTTCTCGCCGCGCATTTCTACTCATGCGAATTGGCCAATCTTTTTTTAATTAAGATCTCGAAATTTTATGTGATTGTTTACAAAAGGATATAGGACTTTCTAGTTTAGTTTAACGAGATGTACTATGATTTCTTTTTTGGTACATAATACGACGGACACTCTGTATAAAGATAGAATATATAGTTTCTATATTATATCATAGTATATATAATTTCTATATTATATCATATAGTAGGATCATATAGTATAGTAGGATTAGTATATAATTTCGGGAGGACTTCAGTTGCCTACATTCCCGATTGCCAACTGCTACGTTTGCGCACAACATTTTGACGACAGCTTCTTTTGCCGACATTCCCAATTGTCTACATGTATTATTACGCACACGAAAAAAATAAAATTACGAAAGTACGATTTTGTACATGACATTATTGCGCACATATATATTGCACATAATGTTATACATATGTACATTGCACACATGACTTTATTGCACACATGCTCATTGCGCACATGAAATTATTGCATACATGAAGATTGCACACATGATATTATTGCGCACACATATATTAAACACATGATATTATTGTGCACATGCACATTGCACACATATAATAAGAAAACCCTGACAGCACAGGATATTCTATAGACATTCATTTCATGTTCATTTTACGTCTGCACGTCCATGGACATGAAATAACCGTTCATCCGATTCGAGACATCCGTTAACGGCCAATATTTGCACGTCCATAAAATGTCCGATCTTGGACGTCAAAGTTTCATGCGAGCACGCAAGGATGTGTTAGTTCGTTCGTTTACCACTATGCGACGTGCGATGCGTTATCTTTCTCATATTTAAGGTTTAGTTATGAGAATTATATAAAGTTTGCAAAGAGTAACAAATAAGATTAAAAATATACTTTTGAATTTAATTTCTGATTTCAATGCAGGAGTTTCAGATATTAAATTGATTTTATAAGTCGGACAAGTAAATGACCGGCAAATAAACGAAAATAATCCGTTCATTACCTATTTAAAGTGTAAAGTGCAATATGCAAGTATAAATTATAAATAAAATTTTTATATAAAATTTTTATGTAAAATTTTATATGAAATATTATAGATAAATTAAATTATTATTTAATTTTGTTGGGCCAAATGTTTTATATATTATAAAGGATGCATAATGCGATCTACTTATACAGGGTGTCTGAAAATTTTCACGGTCCCGAAGTGTGAAGATAGATTGACTCAAATTAAGAAGGAAGGTTCTCTACTGTTTGGCGATATTTGCAATAATTAACGAAAAATTAATTAAGGAAGATCGGCCAATGCGCGTAGCTAGAAGTGCGCGGCGGCGCGCGGTAAAGCGGTGATTGGGGAGGGGAGGAGCGATGAGTGTGTAGGCGCGCGGCGAAGGCTCTTCCCCTCGCTAATCACCGCACGCTGCCATTATGTTACAGTGAGATCGCCTTCGCCGCCGCGCGCTTCTAGCCACGCACATTGGCCGATCTTCTTTAATTAATTTTTCGTTAATTATTGCAAATATCGCCAAACAGTAGAAGACCTTTCTTTTTAATTTGAGCCAATACCTTCACACTTCGGGACCGCGAAAAGTTTTCAGACACCCTGTATAATAAAAAATAATTTTATGTGTGTGTGTGTGTGTGTGTGTGTGTGTGTGTGTGTGTGTGTGGGAAATTACAATTCCTGATTCCACTCTTTTGTCATGTCCATAGGACATCCGTCGGATATCATTTAGGGATTAAAGCATGTCCACCAATTTCATAAACAGATATACCACGGACGTCCAATGAATGAGCGAAGAACGGATCATCTGTAGAATCCTCAATATCCTTAATGGTCGTTTTATGGATGTCCTTCGGATATTTATATGCTGTCTGGGAATACACACCTGATATTGAACACATTGCACACATACAATAAGAAAATAACTTTGCATTAAAATCCACAATTAAAAGTGCAGACTAATACTGGATTTCTCATAGAATCCCATCTTAAAATCTTTAATCAATTTGATAATAAGATTTCCATATGCGACTCACTTTCGAATTTGATCAACTTTTATGGACATATAATACTAAATAAAGTCGAATCCCATACGGAAAAATTTATGTAATAGATATCTAATAAATATCTAAATGTCTATATAAAGTCCATATCCTATAAATAACTAGTAGATGTATATATCATCCACATATCTATATCTACTAAGTAGCTACCAGATATATCCACTAGATACACATATTATCCACATATCTACATTCATACACAAAAAATACGGGCCACTAAATTTTAGCACAATTTTTTAACATCTTTCAATAACAATAAATCAGCGAAAAATCATCGTATTAAGATGAAACAAAACTCAAATTAAAGTTTGAACGTTTTTTTTTAAAAAGCAAAAACACAAATTTGAATTAGAAAAAACATTTTACAAAATGATGGACGTTGAAGATAGACTTTGAGAAATGAAAAACAAATTTTTTTTAACTGGTACAAAAATTTTACAAAAATTTTTGTTTTCTGGTACAAAAATGTATAGGTTTTTAAAAAAGCTGATTTATTTCCTAATGAATTTATACTTTAATCAATTTTCTATGATTTTTTTTTATTGTTATATCGTTTTGGGGAAAGATTTAAATCGTCTGACCGTCCATCTCTATGTGAAGCATCTTGGATCGAGTTACACTTTAATTTCTTTTTTGAAAGTTTTCCATAATAATTTCTGCATAATTGCAGATTTTATAAGAAAAATTTCATTTTATAACATTTTATTCAAAACGATATAACTTTATCAAAAAAGGTAGAAAATTTATTAAAATATGAGGATTTGTTAATAAATAAATAAACTTAAAAACATGCTTTTACCAGGGAGCTGATTCTCCTGAACAATGCAGCAGTTTAAAAAAAATTTATTTTCTATTTCTCAAAGTCTACTTCAGCATTCGTCATTTTGTAAAACATTTTTTGTAACTCAAATCTGGTTTTTTTTAGTTTTTAAGAGAACTGTTTAATTTAAGCTTTATTTCATCTCAATACGATGATATTTGCTGATTTGTTGCTATTGAAAGATGTTAAAAAATTTTGCTAAAATTTATTTGGCTCGTTTTTTTGCGTGTTGTGAGTGTATATCCACAAGTATCTACCAAAGATATCCAATGGATATTCATATACAATCAAGAGCTTTGCGCCTCGCCGCTAGGCGGCGAAAACGAAAGCGCCTAACCCGAAAGTGGGATCCATCTAAGGCAGTATATAAGGCCGCAGCACAAGTCCCACGAGTCGCGGCCTATCGGTCAAAGAGCGCATTAGCTCGAAGACTGTATAGCATCTCTTCTATCTTTTGCGAGCCCAGAGCTCCAAAAATTAACTGCAGATGGTTAATTATTTTTATGACGAATTCCGTCATATATGTATCATAAAAGATAGAATAAATATCCGTGCAAAAATAAATATCAATATATAATAGTAAAGGTATCTATATTAATAATGTATCTATATAAATATCCACTGAATGTTGTACGGATATCTGTACAACAGGATATTGGTACATATTTACATATCCTGTAGATATTTATGAAACTTCGAATTGCGGACATTTGGATATCTACAGCATCTCTAATAAATGTTTTTCATATATTCGTGGATATCCTTAGTGCCCCGAAAGAATATCTAATGAATATCTAATACCAATTATTTTGTGTATGGGATGCTACAAGAGCAAATGTGCAGAAATGTTCACTTTTGAGATATTTTTATTTTAATTATCTCCTTAAATGAACAATATTTAAGATTTCTATGTAGAAAAAAATATTAGAATTCAAAAATATTTTGGATCTAGGACTATACTTTGAAAATAGGAGTGAATCTCGCTTCGCGTGGAACCCATGTGGAACAGAACAATTATAGACCTCATTTCGGGCCATAAGCACGGGGGATGTGAGATAGACCTCGTTTCGAAGTTGGAAGTTGAAAACCCATGTGAAACAGAACAATCATAGACCTTGTTTCGGGCCGCATGTTTAATGACAAACTTAACTCTCCAAGAATCGACCTTGCGCTTACGCAATCGAAAAATTCAATATGTATAAAAATAATAAAAATTTGAATACCTCAAGAGAACAAAAAGCCCATTTGCACTTGTGGCATTCGACTTCATTTAGTGCATACTACATGTCTGTAAAAATTGATTAAATTCGGAGATAGATCGCATACGAAAGTCTTGACCAAAACATCAAATTATATTTTTATTTTTTACATGAAATAATATCATGTGTACAATGTGTACGTGCGCAATAATATCATGTGTGCAATCTGTATGTGTGCGCAATATCGTGTGCAATCTGCATGTATGCAGATAATTTCATGTGTGCAATGAACATGTGTGAAATAAAATCGTGTGTGGAAAGTTAATATAATTTTCTTATTTTACATGTGCAATAATGTCATGTGTGCAATGTGCATATGTGCAATAATCAGAGTTGGGAACGTTACTTCAAAAAAGTAACGCGTTACCGTTACCGTTACTTTTCGTGAAAAGTAACTCGTTACCGTTACTCGTTACTAATTTTGAAAAGTAACTCGTTACCGTTACCGTTACTAAGAAAGTAACGATTCGTTACTTTTTCGTTACTTTTTATAATACAAAAATTAAATTAATTTATTTTAAAATATAATTATTATTTTATAGTATTTATTATAATTGATTTTAAAATATAATTATTACTTTTATATATTCGACAATTATAAATTATTCCATCATTGATGTTCTTCATATTCAATTTTTCATTTATTGTAATTTAGAAATTTTAGATTTATGAATACAGAGAAAAACATCATGCATGTATATAATTTTCCAAAATATTTGTAAACTGTTTTGTAATAGGAATAGATTTTTCAATTACTAAGGGGATACTATCCAGGATTACAGAATTAAAGTAACGACAAAAGTAACGGTAACGGTAACGACGTTACAAGTAACGCGTTACTTCCCAACTCTGGCAATAATGTCATGTATGCAATGCGTATATGTGTAATAATATTATGTGTGCTCTCCAAAACATGATGGCGGCGCGCAATGCTTCAGCGTTGCGTTGGTGAATAAGCCCCCGGCCACTGCTTCGCTGCGCGCCTAGTATTAAGTTACAATGGGACGGCTTTTCTCGCTGCGCGCTTATACTCGCACGTATTGGCCAATCTTTTTTAATTAATATCTCGAAATTTTACGGGTTGTTTTCAAAATGGTATATGACTTTTTAATTCGGTTTAACGAGATCTACTTATGGTTTTTTTTGGCGGATGATAGGACGGACACTCTGTATATACGTCTGATAACCTTTTGCAATCCCGAAGTGTGAAGATAGATCGGCTCAAATTAATAAGGAAAGTCCTCTATTGTTTCGCGATATTCGCCATAATTAACAAAAAATTAATTAAAGAAGATCAGCCAATCCGTGCAAGTATAAGCGCGCGACGAAACAGGCCATCTCACTGTAACTTGATACTAGGCGCGCGACGAAGCGGTGGGCGGAGCTTACTTACTAAATGTAACGCTGAAACGCCGCGTACTGTCATCATGTTTTAGAGAGCGCGCCACCCGCTACTTCCTCCGCGCCTAGTACCAAGTTACAGTGAGACGGCTTTTTTTGCCGCGCGCTTTCACTCACGGGAATTGGTTGATCTATTTTAATTAATATCTCAAAATTTTACATGGTTTCTTGCAAAATGATATAGGATTTTTTAGTTCAGTTTAGCGAGATCTACTTATGATTTTTCTTTGGCACGCGGTAGCTGGAACTCCCTGTACATATACATATACATATATCTTAGATGCTTAGCATCTGTTGCACAATTAATTTGTAAAATTTTGTAATTATAAAAACAATTTTATCGTTTGCTTATTGAGTTTTGTTTTTTTTTAAATGAGTATTTTTTTTAAATGAGTTATTAAAAAATTATATTAAAGATTAATATGAAAACTTTGATTGGAAACAAAACATCTAATTGGAAACAAGCATTGAAAATCATATTTTAGTTTAAGAAATAACTAATAATTTTATAGAATTGAAAATATATAATAATTTACATAAAATAATTCTGTATGTATGCATGTGTGTATGTATATACATATGCTTAAACGTATAAAAGTATATAATAAAATTGTAAATAAATACATATATAAAAAAGTATATAATAAAATATTATAAATAAATACCGAACTTATTCAGTCAGTATATAATATAATTATGTAGTATGTTTAATATAATTTAATATGTATTATGCTTAATATAATAATAATAATATAATAATATATAATCAATTTTAAGATAAAAGTTATCTATTTGTTTTTATCTTGCTGATACATTTAAATATTTTTCATATTAAAAGCGTTATTATTTTTATCTAATTTATTTCTTTTGGGAATATATATATGTTGAGATATGACACTTTCATATTCTCTTTTTTATTTTAATTTTAAGTTATCTCTATAATTGTCTCTTAAATATAATAAAGAACAAAAAAAGATTCATAATAATTCATTTCACTTTCTATGACATGTGTTCCATGTATTTTTGTCGGTCTGGCTTCTGTTTGTAAATTGATTGAGACGACCAATGCGTCAAGCTGCCTGACTGTAGCGCAATTTCATTTAGAACCTGTTTGTTCTTACAACTCGCGCAGTAACCGCATATTCGTAACCGAAACAATATTTCACTTGATTGGTTTAACTCGCAGAATGATATCTCGCACAGCAGCGGAGTCGTCAGCTGGCTTTTGCCTGCAGTCGTTCTGCATAAACGGAAATAATTTCTTTACAAACGGAAATAATAAACTGTCTTCTTTCGCTTTACAAAGTGTTTATTTTATGACGGTTAAACGGTTTTATCTTTTAAAGTATTGATCATACGATAAAAAGTATTTAATTTTTAATTTCCAGCATTGACATAAAAATTTAGTTTATAAAAAAGTTATATTTTACATTATCTCTTTTAATTTAATAATATTTAAAATTATAATAATATTTAATACTTTAATAATAATATAATTTAATATTTAAAATAATTTCTTAAATTGTTCTGCTGAAACGTTGCATCTTTTTATTTATGTATTGAAGAGAGTAATTACTATCAAAATAAATTCGGCAATATGATATAAGATTGCTAAAAATCATTCAAATTTAGAAAAGCGAACAAATATATTTTGAACTTCCCAATTTCCATGTTAAATTTTTTTAAAAAGAGCCTGGTATAAAAAAATTTTATTTTACATTCTCTATCCATTTTTATAAATAAATTGTATAATCTTGTAGAATATACTAAAATCTTGATAGCATATACATATATGGTATAGGATAATTCATGTAACTGATCTAACCAAACTTAAAAACAAAGCATTTCTCTGAAAATTTTAGGTTGAAGTTATATTCAAAATATCAAGATAGATATAAAATTATGCTTACACATATATGCGTTTTATATTTATATTTTTATACTTTTATAACTTCCGTCGAAATATTTTTTTATGCTTATGAATACTTTTGCGCTATTTAATTCAAAAAATATACATTTTAAAAGTTCAAATATTGCTTTCACATAAAATCATTGCAAGTGATACATTCCAATGATTCCTTGACAATTATATGTATGTATACATATATTTATGTATTAGTAATATGTGTTTATTTGTGAACAAATCTGTTTTTATCGTTACCAAAATCAATGACGTAATGTGACAGAAATGTGATACCTTTAAAGTACTTATTTGACATAAATCTTACATTCTCACAAAGTCATAAAAAGTAAGTTAAAAATCCTAATAGCTGTAACTATTATTATCATACATTGCTAGCTATTAAAATTGCCACACACACACACACACACACACACACACACATGTATATATACAGGGTGTCCCAGGTATCTTCCGTCCAAAAAAAAAGGCAGATTCTCTGGCCAATTTAAAAACGATTTTTCCTCAGCGAAAATGTCGCGGCACTAATAGTTTTCGAGTTATAAACGATTGAAAATAAAGGGTTTTTCGCAAACTAAGGCTTATGGGAATAAAATATTAATAAAGTCACATTCTTTAGTTAATTTTAGGTAGAGTTTACTTTAATAGAATTTTAATTTAAGGCTTAGTTAGAAAGATACTTGATGACAAAAATTGGGAATATGCAAAAAATAATGATCTCCCTCGACATTTTCGCTGAGGAAAAATCGTTTTTAAATTGGCCAGAGAATCTGCCTTTTTTTTTGGACGGAAGACCTGGGACACCCTGTATACACACATATATGTATGTATGTATGTACGCGCGCGCGCACACACGCATACAGACATGCACGTGTATTGTTATAATTTTAATTATCAGCAGTATGTGATAATAAAGATTAATCATGTAACTTTTATTATACAAAATTCAAATTAATTACAATTTCTATATATTATAAAGCCAAATTTCAAATGATAAAAGCAGCACAAATTTTACCACTGTTTTCAAAATGATTTGAAATCAGTCTTTTCCGTTCTAATTTATACCTTTTATGTACATAATGCATATGTAATCTGCATATTAAAATTGACAAACAAGTTTCTATTATATACACTACTTGTTATTGGCTCTTCACAAATTAAGTTTTATTGTTATTTTGTTGCATTGACAGTTACTAACTATAATGAGGTAATTTATTCTTAATGAGATAGTTGATATAATTATCGAATATGGGAAATGTGATGGTAATTGGTTAGATAAGCGACTTAGCTATCGTGAAAGATATCTACAAAGATATGTATTTGAATTATCGACATTCAAATTATAATGATATATATTGAAATTAATATTAAAAAACTTAAAGCGGTATCTTTATGAAAGGGCCAATATGCAATTAAATAATAACAACGATATGTTAGCACTGGCAATTTCGCGCTTGAGCATACAATTTCGTCTGCTATATATCAACTTTTCCAGGCAATTATAATAATTCCATATAATTAGTTTGAAATATTTAACAAATTCTTTAAAAATTGAAGCTCTTTTTTGCTGAATTTTTCACTAGCAAATCTATTGTTCTTTAGTCAGTACAAAGCTGAGTTTTATGTAATCATCTTACTTTGTCTCCCACAAAGTTTCATTTATTGTCGATATGTTTGGTCCTATAGTGAAATTCTGTCGAATTGACTAGAGATCGCACAACAAATCGACATTTCTAACCATTCAGCGATACGACTAATTGTTGTAGCCATGTTGCTTCCTGCACTGCTGTTACTGTTACGATGTACCATGTCGCTTTCAGGCATCGACAATGCGTTGCATTCTTACATCCATACTTATGCAATTGCCCCTCTATATTTCATCATATTTATATACGTTTGTTGATTTGCGATCGTTTTGATGATCTACCTAATCTGTGTTTGAATGTGAATTCCGAAAAGCGAAATTTTTCTTTCTTTGATTCGCCATAAATAAGTCCAAGATTTGATTGTGTCTTTCAAATAATGAACAATATATTTTATTGTTTGTTTTCCTAGATTTGTCTTGAATCAGCTTAGCAGATTAAGATTTGGCATAGATGATATCCGGACGCGTCAGGTTGACAATGAACTGCAGTAAGCCCAGCAGTTTGTTGTATGGCTTTATAATCATTTCCGTTTTCTTTATTTCTTGTTTTGGATATATATTGTTAGAATAATTGATTATCGGATTCAGGGGCACTAACGATCATCATATTCTGGGTCTTCACTGTTCTCTTGTTCCGATCTCTCTTTATCTCGAGTTTGATATAATATTGCGACTCGTTTATTTTGACCTCAAACTTAACTCTTAGTTCTTCTAAGAACTGTCTTAGCATTTCTGCCGAAGTACTCCAGACAAGCTCGTTGTCCATGTAAAACATCAAGTATTGTTGTTTTTTTATCCATATAAATGTTAACCTACTGGAGATTTTTCTGGTTTGTAGTTTTTGAGAAAATTGTCGAACTTTGCTTCTAGCTACAGTTGGCTACAGATAAAATTATCATACCCTATACATACACACACATATAATTCCGATGCTAAATTTGACAAGAATGAGAATAACCTCATTATAGTAGATCAGAGCCCCGTACAAACTATCAACAATATTTCGAAATTCTATTGTAGTTATATTTATGTTTTTAATGTTTATAAAAATTTTAATTTTATTATTTCAGATGTAGCATTTTTAAATTAATTTTGAGATCTTTTTCTCTATATATAGAACTGTTGATATAAAAATATAAATATATACAAATATATTATGATACAAATGATACAAATACTAAAAGAATCTACTGTGATAAGTAAATATACAGGGTGGCCCACGTAAAGTGTTTCAAATTTATATCTCGGAAACGAAGCAATTTAGAGAGAAATGTTTCAAACAAAAGCTGTATGGTTTCAGGGGAGACATAAAGTGGTGCCATTAGTTTGACCTTGAAGAGTCACCTGAAGGTCACGTGAAGGTCACCTCCAACTTTTTAAATGGGACATCCTATATGCTTTTGCATATTCTTGTAGCCCATCTCGAGAGCTTTCCAAAACACTATAATTAAGTTAGTTTTCATTAAGTACTTTCCGAGTTATGAGGCTTGAAATCGTTTCTTAATTTTACATAAACCGTAAAATATCTTGTAAAATATTCAATTTTTCGTTTACCTCCTTCACCTTAATACTTTTATGTACAAAATAATGACAGGAATCAATTGGTGTAAAGAAAACACATAGTTATTTTTAAGAAAAAATATGTAATTGTTAATTACAAATTACATATTTTTTTTTAAACAACTATGTGTTTTCTTTACACCAATTGATTCCTCTCATTATTTTGTACGTAAAAGTATTAAGGTAAGATAATCGAAAAATGAATATTTTACTAGATATTTTATTGTTTATGTAAAATTAAGAAATTATTTCAAGCCTCATAACTCGGAAAGTACTTAATGAAAACTAACTTAATTATAGTGTTTTTGAAAGCTCTCGAGATAAGCTACAAGAATATGCAAAAGCATATAGGGTGTCCCATTTAAAAAGTTGGAGGTGACCTTCACATAACCTTGACAACGCTATTCGAGGTCATAATAATGTTGCTGTGTAATGCGCCACATAAAACCCTATAACTTTTGTATGAAACATTTTTTTTTAAAATGCGTATTTTTCGAAATATTAAGGGGTTTCCACACTTTTGGTAAACCCTGTATACATGAAACAAATATTTTTCACTACTTATACAATTAAGAAATAATTATTATGGTCTTTTTAACAAACTTATTTATCCATTATATAAAAGGGATAAAAAAATGGCTATTATTATTCTCAGTGGTTCAAGAGATTATATAGTTTAATTAATTTTCTAAGCGGAAACTTTGTCTTTTTTTGTTCTGAATTGAAAAAGGAATATAATACATTTCTATCTATTAATGTCATTAATGACTATACAGGGTGTTCAAAAAGTCCCGGACCGGTCGAATATTTCATAAACTATGCACTTTAGAAAGAAATGTTTTAGACAAAAGTTGTATGGCTTGAAGGGGGCCATAAGATGGTGTCATTGGTTTGACCTAGGAGAGTCATTTGAAGGTCACGTGAAGGTCACCGTCAATTTCTTAAATGGAACCTCCTGTTTTTTATTGCATATTCTTGTAGCTTATCTCGAGGGCTTTCCAAAACACTATAATAAAATATCTTTCCTTCAAGTACTTTTTGAGTTATAAGGCTTGAAATAATTTCTTAATTTTACATAAACTGTAAAATATCTTGTAAAATATTCATTTTTCGATTACCTCACCTTAATACTTTTCTGTACAAAATAATGAGAGGAATTAATTGGTGTAAAGAAAATACATAGTTATTTTTAAGAAAAAATATGTAATTGTTAATTGCAAATGAATATTTTACAAGATATTTTACGGTTTATGTAAAATTAAGAAATTATTTCAAGCCTTATAACTCAAAAAGTACTTAAAGGAAAGATATTTTATTATAGTGTTTTGGAAAGCCCTCGAGATAGGCTACAAGAATATGCAATGACAAATAGTAGGTTCTATTTAAGAAATTGAAGGTGACCTTCATGTGACCTTCAAATAACTCTCCAAGGTCAAACCAATGACACCATCTTATGGCCCCCTTCAAGCCATACAACTTTTGTCTAAAACATTTCTTTCTAAAGTGCATAGTTTATGAAATATTCGACCGGTCCGGGACTTTTTGAACACCCTGTATAATATAAAAATAGATAGACACATAAATGAAATGTATTTAACATTTCATATTATTTTAGGTAGCTATTGCAATACGCATCAATTTTCATTCTACAGATAATTGCAACATATAATTTATTATAACTTGTACGAATTACATATAGTATAAAATATTAATTATTATTATATTAGCGAATTTGGCTATCACAAATTGAATTGTTTTAGTTTCTACAATATTCTGCAACTAATTGGTACAATATATAACAGAGTGTGTAAATGAGAATTCTCGTATATTGAATATATTATATTAATATATGAGAATAGACAGTAAGTTGTTGTAAAATTTCATTAGTTTATATTAATCAAATAGCAAATGTGAAATCATTCTTTACTTTAACAATTATGTATATGCAGAATCTACTATATACTTTTATGATTTAGTATTTGTGAAAATATTGTGATTTATTATTAGAGACCCCATTTCACATTATAGAAAATTATCTTTTTATTAAGAAGAAGAAAGAATCTTTATCAAGAAATGTGTTGCGAATGAAAAAGCGTTATTTTATTGTTTATTGCTTATATCAATCATTTCCATAATAATGATATTGAAAAATTGCACCTACAAATAAAAATTCTGGATGATATGTTATATACAGCTTGCAAGATATTTTTTTAAATATTTATAAAGATGTAATAAGATTACATGTATGCATAAATAAAGCTATGGAGTTAAAAATTAAAAAATTTATACAAAGAAGCTTGGTACTTCTATAGTAATTAGATAGATAATTAGCTAGACTTCATTAATAATTGAATAGAGATAATGTTATAACTCCTAATCAAAAAATCACTAATGACCAAGAATTTTAATTATTATTTATAAAATTCAATATATATATATATATATATATATATATATATATATTATATTCAATATATACATATATTACACGAAAATTATTATATTACAAATTATACTGATCATTTTATACGATTATCGAACTAATGACTTGAGTGTTACAATAAAATCTATTATTACATTAATAGTCAAATTCTTTCTTAATTAAATATAATATTATATAGTATATATAAAAAATTTAATAGTATATATAAAAATTATTAAAAAGATACACACACATATATGCGCGCACATATACATATGTACGTATTCACCTTTATAACGTATAAATGTACATGTACATGGTCTGACTATAAAGTTTTAGGACTATCTCTACCAAAAATAAAGAAGTCGTTATATCTTCAATATTATTATTTATTTTTCAATATATATTCCTTTGAATTCCACACAGAACTTGGCGGGTTGCTCCAGCTTGTATAAGGCATTTTGAAAATCCGAAATTGGGACGCTGTTTAATTGTCTTGTAATGCTGATTTGAATCTGCTTCACACCGTCAAATCGGTTTCCTTTTGACTTTAGTTTAAGTTTGGGGGAAAAAAAATAGTCATCCAAGGACAAATTGGAAAAGTAAGGGAGATAATAAAGCACACTTTTAGACGTTAAAAAATGATTGCAACGTTATGCGCGAAGCGTTGTCATGGATCAGAAACCAATTCTTTTCATCTCATTCCTTTTCATTCAGTTCGCACACGGTTGATTCTTGCAAGCAACTTTTCCATGACGGTCTTGTAAAATTCAATGAATTGTCGTCTCTTGGGGGGGGGGGGGGGAACAAATTTTTTGTTAATTGCCTATCACATCAAAAAAAGCAATGAGCATTGTTTTCATTCTTGACTTTTAGAATCGAAGTATCTTCGTTCTTGGTGAATTTTTTCCAACTTATTCTATATTTTTTTTATCATTTCATATGTTTCGATAGTATTTTACCTAATTTTACACAAAACTTGATCGCATAGCGTTGTTCGATAAACACTTCCATGACGAGACAAAACAAACACGTTCACACAAAACAAGTTCGAACTGCAGTTATAAACTGCACTGAATCAATATTGATAAAACTTAGTAGAGGCGTAGTTAAAGATTAATATAAAAGATTTCAAGTGGCGAAAGAGATAGGTGGCACTGTTTGAACAAGTTTTATAAAATTAGTCCTAAAACTTTATAGCCGGACCGTGTACATACGGAATATCTCAAAATCTCTGTATAATTTAATATCATAATTTAAAGATAAAATAAAGTAAAAAATCTTAATAAATGAAAATATCAAAGTGTCACACAACAGTGTTTGTGCTATAAATGATCAAAGTTCATTAATAGTATTGTATAGAATTCGCGTTCATGCTCGCGTAATTATGCTTGTATCGATTTGTGTGTATCTGTTTATATATTTGCATATCTATTTATTTCATATTTCTATTCATATTTCTATTCATTTACTTATTTTTATGTATTTTACTTATTATATTTCGTATTCTAATATATATATATATATATATATATATATATATATATATATATATACTGGGTGTCAAAAAAGTCTGGACACGGTCGAATATCTGGATAAGGAAGAGTTTTACTAGAAAGTGTTTCAGACAAAAGTTGTATGGCTTCAAGGGGGACATAAGATGATGTCATTAGTTTGACCTTAAAGAGTCACCTGAAGGTTACGTGAAGGTCACCTCCAACTTTTTAAACGGGACACCCTATATACTTTTGCATATTCTTGTAGCTCATCTCAAGAGCTTTCCAAAACACTATAATTAAGTTAGTTTTCATTAAGTACTTTCCGAGTTATGAGACTTTAAATCATTTCTTAATTTTACATAAACAATAAAATATCTAGTAAAATATTCATTTTTCGATTATCTTATCTTAATACTTTTATGTACAAAATAATGAGAGGAATCAATTGGTGTAAAGAAAAAACATAATTGTTTCGAAGAAAAAATATGTAATTTGCAATTAACAATTACATATTTTTTCTTAAAAATAACTATGTATTTTCTTTATACCAATTGATTCCTCTCATTATTTTGTACATAAAAGTATTAAGGTAAGATAATCGAAAAATGAATATTTTACAAAATATTTTACGATTTATGTAAAATTAAGAAATTATTTTAAGCCTCATAACTCGAAAAGTACTGAATGAAGAAATACTTTATTATAGTGTTTTGGAAAGCTCTCGAGATAAGCTACAAGAATATGTAATAAAAAATAGGGGTTCCCATTTAAAAAACGGAAGTTGACCTTCAAATGACCTTGAAAATGACCTTTAATGTCGAATCCAAGGTCACTATTAGATAGCCCCCTTTGTTCCCTACAACTTTTATCGGAGTCGTTTTCCTTCAAACGTTGATCCTGAAAAGTAATGAGGGTGGAACTTTTAAAATGGGACACCCTGTATACAATATATAGTATATATATATATATATCCACTATATATATGAACTATATAATTTAATATTTTTTTTTGCTAAACATCGCAGAAAAAATGATATAGGATTCTTCATCTCATTTTATATTAAAAAATAATTGTGTAATTCATGGGCGCAGGTTA
Source organism: Camponotus pennsylvanicus (assembly GCA_023638675.1). NCBI lineage: Eukaryota > Metazoa > Arthropoda > Insecta > Hymenoptera > Formicidae > Camponotus > Camponotus pennsylvanicus. The sequence continues at coordinate 150,573 of JALHBL010000484.1, read as the reverse complement.
TGATACACTTTATATATACAAAAATTCCTATCTAAATGTAATTTCTATCTGAATGATTGATCAGGGATTGATTTTTGTTTAGAATAAAATATCACAAATACTTGAAGTGTATCATAACTACATCATAACATATATATAAATGTTATCACGTTTATAGTATGATCCATATTAGTATATATCTTTCTAAACATTATTCCTCCTATTTATACATAAGTATATACAAATATAAAGTGTTTATAATGTAATTTTATGAATATGCCTAGAAAATTCATGCAAACATTGAAAATTATTGAAAATAATAAATATTAGCTTAACTTATCCAAAGATTCAAACATAAATAAGTTTATTAACTCATTTAATTTAATGCATAGATTTATTGTTACATAAATATTAAAATATCGAGCCGACTTATATAATTGGAAAAATTGCTGTTATATTTAAATTAATATGTTATTTATGTTATATTTAAATTACAATTTAATATACAAAAAATAATACTTATATTTCTAATCTCAGGATTGTTCTTGTTAAACTGTACTACATAAATGATAAGATATTTCTAATTCAAGAATAAAATGTATTATGCTTGGATTCACGTTTATGTAAATTTTTTATTTTTTAACAAAAAATAAGACATATATATATATATATTTGTGAGATAATCTATATATTTTTCAATTTCAAAGATTTATTGATCTTAAATATATAATATTATTCTAATTATTATAATATTAATAAAATATGTAAATTACTTTATTAATATAGCATAATTTAAATTCTTTACATTCACTCTCATAATATTATTTTAGTCAAATTAAAATATAAAATATCTTAGTATCAATAAAGATAGATAAGATTATATTTTAAATATTTATAATTACTTACAAAACTTTTAATATAAAAAGAAATCAAATATGCTAATTTATGAATTTTCAAATCTGTTTATAATTAAACTAACTATTAAGAACTGCTTATTATGGCAAAAAAGAATTATTTTATTTTTAATCTTTTTCTCTCTCTCTCTTTGTCTATTGTTATTTTTTATTTTATATGTAATATTATTACGAAATATTTGTACTTCTCAAAAACTACATTTTAAGAGTGATAAAAAAATTTGCTCTGCATAATTATATTCAATAATATATTCTCATATATATTTTTTTCGATTCTTATTTTTATATAAAAAAGGTATTAAAAATATTATAAATATAAATATTTTACTATTTCATATATAGCATAAATCATATTTAAACTACATTTATCCATGACAAAATCAAGTTTTTATATAACTGCTCAAACGTTTTTGATACTACTTTAAATATTCCATAGGGCTGCATCCGCATATTGCACATCCTATGAATTCGTGAATACCTCGTAACTGCGCAAAAATAGATAAAGCGGTATGCATACATTCGCGAAATTCACCAAAACGCTCAATATATAGTTAGATAAAAACTCAAATCTTATGCGTCTTCATATACCTTAAATAATTTAAAATATTTAAAGAAATTTATGTTTTTGCTTCTCGAATTTTTTTGTATTACTGTATTGCTATTTGTTTATAAAGTACATAAAATAAAAAGCAATTTTTTTAATTCATTTATGCCATAATAAATATTATATGATTGTAAATTTTATGTCAATTATAATCAATGATGTTTTAATGCTTATTTTAAATAAATTATATGAAGAGTATTATGTGACTATATGAAAAGTATTATAATTTTAAAATTGTAATATTTTCTTATTTTTTCCTTATTTTATATTATTTCTATATTTAAGCTACTAAAGTATATTATATTATACTCTCTCTCTAGTATTATATTATAAATGAAGTATTATAATTCTAAATTTGTAACTTTTTTCTTATTTTATATATATTATATTTCATATTTTATATTTATAAACTATATAAAGTGTTATAATAATACTAAACTACATAAAACATCATAATTATAAACTTATAACTTTTTCTTATTTTTCAATTATTTTATATTATTTCTAATGTGATAAACAAAAATATTTGAAGTAAGAATTATTGTAAAATTTTTCTGTAAAGTTATAATAATTTTAATAATATGTTACATAATTTTTCAGGAAAATTATATGTAATTTTATAGTTGAAACATTTTCTTTATTTCTCTTCTATATTTTTTCCTGTCTATACATATATTAAAATACATTTACAGTTAATATCATATTACACATTGATATTTTCATAAAACTGATGCATTCCAGAAATATTACATTATGCGAACTCATGTAATTTCGTCTAATGTACTAAATTAAACCGAGTATACCCCTAAACGGATTATCCGCTTTTATGCGAGCATATGAAATCCTTCATAAACGAATCATCTGTATGTAACAATTAAAAGGTAAAATTATAAGCAATCCTTTTTTACAAAAATTGCATATGTGTATATGTGTGTGTGTTGTGTCAATCACAGAAGACATTACTTATTATTTACCTTGAATGCATCCAAGCGCGAGCAACAAGGACATAAGCAAGCAGTAGTGGCTTCTCGTTGACATGATTTTCTATCCACAATCACGCGCGAAGTTTATCTCAAAAGTAGAAAACACTTCATAGAATATGAGGCACTTCATACACACACTTATAAGCACATCCTGTAATGATGTATATACATCAGTGGATGATTCTGTTATATACTTCGAATGAGCTAGAAGATTACAAGAAAAGGAGATGAATTTCTTTCTTGAACGTAGAGCAGCGTGCAGAACAACTACTTCAATAGAAAGTACACGTAAACATCGCGCGACGCGGAACGGAAGCAAACTGAGCCATGGCTAGCTGTCCAAAGTCCGTATCAAACCTCTTCCCTTCCGCCACCTCACCGAGTCACCCTTCCACCAGCCGCCAGTTATAACCTCCCACTATCCTTTGCTCACGCGCTCACCTCGCATTTCGCGTTCCACCGTTCGCACCATCAGACAAACCTCCCTCTTTACGTTCGGTATCCCTCCTGACACTTCCGGCAACGCGTTTGCATCACGCTTCTCGCTCATTTTTCCATCCCCATGGATCGTTCTGTCCTTTTTCGTTTCTCTCGACGTCCACTCCCCTGGTGCATCCCCTTGATATCGTGATGCTACTCCAACATGCTTATTCCTACATGTCAATTTATCGCGTCTCCAGTTTATCGAACGTAGGATTATCGCGTTGCGACGCTACATCGGGCACACGTTTTGTCATCCGCTTGAGTATCTCTCGTGGATAATATATGTTTTACCGTGCGCGCCGCTATTGATCGTACCCCCTCAGGATTGTAATGAATCGTGACATTTACCAGAACTGCGAGATACAATTTTTCTTTATTTGATTTTCTCGTTGTCTTAAATATATCATTCTGCCGTATATTTTGTCATAAGTTGAAATATGTTTTATGATTTTCATAATAATCTTATATAAAATTCTCTCTCTGAATAAAATTTTTACACAACACACAGATGTTTTCATCAAAATAATTGTGTGTTCTACTTCTCTTATATTATATTTATTATTTAAAATATTATTTTTGTTTACTGAAATGAAAACAAAATGGAGAAAATTTCTTTTCGTAATATTAAATTATTAAAACTTTCAAAATATTTTACAACATGTTTTACAACACTTTCCAAAATATTTACACATATTTTTTTAACGTGTATTAATGTTTTAAAAATTTATGTTGACTTATATCAGACATATAATCAAAAGATCTTCTTTTTTATCTAATAAATAATTGAAAAATCTTTTAATATTTTCATTAAAAAGTGCACGTTAATATAATAACATTTACAATAACAAATTACTTTGTACAAGACAAAATAAAGATGCCAAGTCCAATCGTGGCTATTCAAAAAATTGTAGAAAGATGTTAGTTTAATATTTCTAAAAATTTACCTTTTTAAAAAAAGGTAAAAAAAGTGCTAAATACATGTTACAGTTAAAAGCGTTATATAAAAACAGCAATATTTCTTTTTAATTATTTCAAGAGGCTGCTCTACAAAAATGATAATTTTAATTTTCCAAAAAAATAATGATATCAAAAAATTGCGCCAAGAATATAAATTTTATGCAATAATTTCATTTATTATTATTATTACAAATAACGTATTTTAAAATTATTACTATTTATCACTATTATAATACAAAAAATAATAAAATTAAAAATTAATACAAAATTTAAAACTTGTAAAAATTGATACAAAAAAATTAAAAAATTGATTATATAAAATAAAGAAAATAAAAAAAATTAATAAAAAAACGGCTGCTAAAATAAACACACATTCTAATTATTAATATAATATTTAAATTTAATTGCTCAATTTCTTTAATTAATTTTTAATTAATTTGTGTTAATTTATTATGTTGATTTGGAAATTTAGCAGTGCCAAACTTTTTAATTAAATTTTTTTATTTTTTTATTTTGTACAATTTCCAATTTTTTACGTTTTAAGGTAAATGTTTACTTTAGATTACACAGTTCGAAAAATTTTTATTTTCACATATGTTGTAGAGGATACATTTCTAAGTAATACACTGTTTGAATTTTGCGGCGGTCTCTTTTCGTTCCTGAGAGATATGCGATTTTGAAATTTTATACTTACTTGTATCATCTTTTCGTTACATTCTAAATATGTTTATATTTTTCTGTTTATATATACCGAGGTCATCTTTCTGAATAACTTTCAGAAGGTTTCAGCCGCTTGTTATTTATTAAATAGTTATTAACAAAAAAAATTTCATGAATAGAATATAATTTTACCACATCATGTATGTGTTTAAGAAGAAATATATTTAATAGAATATATGTATTTGCAAACTTTACTTTATCTTGCAAAGTACATGCGTAGGCATCGTGTGTTCCGCCCCCCTACGGGGGGGGCTGCACTTTCAAAAGATATAACCTAACCTAACTTGTGTCTGATACACACGGTATCCACGCATGTACTTTGCAAGATAAAGCAAAGTTTACAAATAAATATATTCTAGATTTCAAGATTTTTAGCGAAATTAAACAATAATTCTATAGTTTAGCGATATGGAAGTGACAACGAGCAAACATAAACAAAAAATATAAACACACAAGTAAAATATAATTTGAAACCGTGATGAGCAAATGTAAACATATAAATAGGATATAACGCGAAAAGATGACATAAAAGTATAAAATTTCAAAATCGCATATCTCAGGAACGAAAAGAGACCGCCGCAAAATTCAAACGGTGTATTATTTAAGAATGTATCCTCTACAATATATGTGAAAATAAAAATTTTTCGCTGTGTAACCTAAAGTGAACATTTACTCTTTTTAATATCAATTTTTACAAGTTTTACATTTTGTATTAACTTCATGATTTTTCTGTAATAATGAATTCCTTAAGAAAAACCTTATAAAGGTAAAAAAATACGCCAAGTACATAAAAAAATCAAAAAATCTAAAAGAGTGATAAAAATAAAATATAATATTTAAAATATAAAATAAAATATTTATGAGATCAATACTATTAGCCAAGTACAATAAATTATGTGATATTAATTCGTAATCGATACTAAATGACTTAAGATTACTTTAATTCCTAAAGCATTTTTTACATGATGTATATAATTTAAAAAAGTTTTACACAAATTCTAAATCGCATAAATGACCTTCAGGTCAAAGTAAGATATGAAAACTTGGCGTGCCCCGTATTTAAATCATATAGTTTAAAACAGGAAAAACCTAGATTTTTGATGGGCCCAATGTAAAATTTAAAATTACACTACGGACCGCGCACGCGCGTAGCTAAATTTCGAACTTATATATCTTGTCTCCTCTGTATTACCTGGAAATCATCACATAGAGATTAGGCAAAGTGAAATCTCTTTTTTTATGAGTTTTTTTATTTTCTCTGCAAGTAAAGTTTAATTGTTGTAAGTCGGATTGAAAAGCTTCGCAGGTCGTTTCTGACCCACAGGCTGCCTGTTGCACATTCGTAGTCTGAAGCTTATTTTATAAAAATGTAAATTGTACTTACTAAATGAAAGGATTAATAAATATATATTGTATATATGTATATTGTATAATCAAATTTTTTATTTTATTCAAGATATGTAAACGACGGAGCGGGAGGGGGGGCACGCCAAATTTTCATATCTTACTTCGACCTGAAGGTCATTTATGCGATTTAGAATTTGTGTAAAACTTTTTTAAATTATATACATCATATAAAAAATGCTTTAGGAATTAAAGTAATCTTAACTCATTTAGTATCGATTACGAATTAATATCACATAATTTATTGTACTTGGCTAATAGTATTGATCTCATGTCGGTTTTTAAATATTTTATTTTTATCACTCTTTTAGATTTTTTGATTTTTTCTATGTACTTGGCGTATTTTTTTACCTTTATAAGGTTTTTTTTAGGGGATCTCACTGCTTTTTGTAAAAATTTATATTATTTCTACAGAAAATATATGTTATATTTTTTAAAGATATTTTTTTATATACTTGACGTATTTTATTTTAGCGTATAAGGTTGTTTCTAGAGGGATATCACCATCTTTTTGTAAAAATTTATATTATTTCTGCAAAAAATATATACGCATTTTTAAAAATCTTTACTAAGTGTAAGTCGCGTATTTTTACAAGGTTTCATTTTCTAGATATTAGAGTTCACTCCTAAGGGGTGGTTTTTGAATATCATTGTTATAATACGATAAATTAGTCTCCTTAGAAGTCTTATCTAACGGCACAGTTTTTATATTTTTGTGATACCGTTTTCGAGATAGATTAGATTTTACCCCCAAGAGGTTTTTGAAAATTGTTATGCGATAAATTAATCTCTCACACGTATACACACACGTATGCATACACATGTACATAAATGGTTTTGTTTCTTAAAGCACTTTTGCACACTAAAGCGAATAATCATATATACGCGGTGTGAACGCAGCTTGAGGGACAAAATCGCTTTGAATATGTGCGTGCGAAGATACGTTCATAAGTCTGAATCTTATGACGGAAAATGAAAAATGTCACATTTCTGACATGCGATTATCATTTCTCGGGATTGACTGCACCGATTTTATTCAAACTAGTCACAATCGAAAGTTTGTATTCACATTATATAAGAAAAATGCCGTTAGATTTTTAATTACGGCTTTAGTTTCTGAAATATTTCAATCGAAAGTTTGTGACGTCATTTAACGTAAAATTCCGGATAAGCTACTTGGTAGCGCCGCGTCGAGAACAGTGACTCTCAATGCTCGGATCCAATTTTTTATCAGTTTTTTATGTACTTGGCGTCGCGACGCTACCGCGTCGCTTGATAATAATAATAATAATAATAAAATATATTATTTGTAATAATAATAATAAGAAAAGAAATTACTTATTACATGAGATTTATATTCTTGCCGCAATTTTTTGATATCATTATTTTTGTAGAAAACAAACAATTATTTTGTCTTTTATATTAATTAAAAAGAAAAACTGTTTTTATAACACTTTTTTACAACTATAGCATTATTACCTTTTTTACTTTTTTTGTAAAAAGGTAAATTTTAGAGATTATATATATGCGTTTTCTTAGTATATATTATTTTCTAATATGATTGAATTTTTAATATTAATTTGATGTTATTTCAAGTAAATAATTAAATAATTAAAAAATAATTAAATTAATTACTAGTTTTTGTGTAATACGGGATATATATTAATTAAATTAATTAAATTATAATGTAAATAAATTAATTAAAATAATTAATTGTAACAAATTAATGTAATAAATTAATTTAATTAATTAATTAAACTATAATTTATAAATACGTACAAAGTAAAAGTATTAAACCAAGCATTTCTCTTTTATGTGATGTAAATGATGGAGATATATTTATGTATGATTTTGACATACGAGATATTCACATTTTTTACAAATAGGAAAAATATTGTCTTTATATCTGAAGAGAAAAAATATGACAAAACTACCGAAAACAATGCTCCAATTTAAGTCAAATTTTGTATATAAGTTCTTTTTAGATAACAAAGAAATATATTAGAAGGATTTTGGGCGTTCAAACATTAAGACATGTTTTATACATTTTTTCGTATAGTAGTAGTAGTAGCTGGATTATTTTATATTGATATATTTATACATGTTAGTTAATCGGTATTTATTTGATAACATGTGCTATTCAAGAATAACATGTTCTTTATCGAGATAATTAAAAAGAATTATTGAAACTTGGTGATATATGTATAGGGTGTTTCATTTTAATCGCCCCAGGCAAATATTTTGAAAAAAAAGAAAGTTACGGAAAAACGTTCATATAATTTCTTAATTTTACATAAACCGTAAAATACCTAGTAAAATATTCATTTTTCGATTACCTTACCTTAATACTTTTATGTACAAAGTAATGAGAGGAATCAATTGGTGTAAAGAAAAAACATAATTGTTTCGAAGAAAAAATATGTAATTGTTAATTGCAAATTACATATTTCTTCTTCAAAACAACTATGTGTTTTCTTTACATCTATTGATTTCTCTCATTATTTTGTACATAAAAGTATTAAGGTAAGATAATCAAAAAATGAATATTTTACAAGATATTTTACGGTTTATGTAAAATTAAGAAATTATTTCAAGCCTTATAACTCGAAAAGTACTTGATGAAAAAATACTTTATTATAGTGTTTTGGAAAGCTCCCGAGGTAAGCTACAAGAATATGCAATGAGAAATAGGAGATTCTATTTAAAAAAACAAAGTTGAACTCCATATGACCTTGGCACGTTCATTCAAAGTCAAACCAATGACACCATCTTATGTCCTCCTTCGAACCAAACAACTTTTGTCTGAAATGTTTTTCCGTATCTTTCATATTTTTCGAAATATTTACCTGGGGCGATTAAAATGAAATATCCTGTATATATGGACGCATATACGCAAAATATAATTTTGTCTCAAATTATAATTACATTCAATATTACGCATTATCGATAACTTCAACTATTACTATCTTGTATGTGAAAGTGTATTAGAAAAGTATATTTTTATAGAGATAATCAAAATATAGTGACGTTGGCATTTTTTAAATAAAAATTTTCATATTGAAACTTTTATTATATCTATGATTATAGGATTTGTAAAAAAAATAAAGATAATTGTATATTTATTCAAACTCGATAAAATTTATGTTAAAGTCGATCAATTACGGTTATTAAAAACCAATAATCTAAGATATTTTCAATTTCAGCTCTCATATATAAATATGCAGGGTGCTCTACTGCTGTGTGTGAACTTGACGCGAGACAATACCATGTTTCTTGATGCATGAAAAAAATGCATTGTACAAAGAGGCATTATTTTATTGTATATTGTTCAAAATTGTATTTTCTACAATTATGTTATAAAACACGTTAAAAATGTTACAAAAATACACGTTATAAAAATACATTAATTGAAAAAGAATTATTCAAGATATATCTTTATACTAAAATTATGATATTAAAAAGTATTGCAAAAATATAAAAAAACATAAAAACAATTTTAAAAAATTGACGCTGCTATGACAGGATTTATTTAGAATGTATATATTGTACCATATAATAATTAATAATAAAATATCTAGTCATCAATTAAAAAGCAGGAGGATCTCTTAGCACGTTTTTAGCCCGCACAGGATTTTCAAGAAATAATTTTTTTGTATTGTATGATTATTAGGAATATTAAAAATAACCGTTAGAAAAAAAACTTGATTCATAAGCTAAAATTAATTATTAATCAAAGTATATCACTATAACACCTGAGTCCTTTTTATGACTAATAAATGGACTAATAAAATATTTTCGCTCTCATCAAATCAATTTCTGCTCTGCCATCAAATTAACATCATTTTAGATTATAACATGTATCATCTTCAATGTAAAGATAAATACAGTTCATAATGAAAGATTAATTTTTTATTATTCTTAATATATGGATAACCATAATAAATAGATGATTACATATAAATAGGTGATTATATATGTATATACATATATACGATATTATTAGTTGCTTGAGCCTCTACACCGTATCAAAATTGAGATTATTGTAGAAGTTTTATTATTTTCATTTATTTTTTTATTTTATTATTTTTTGTATTTTGTTTTTTTTTCAGATTTTTTATTTTTAAGCGCAAGAGTTTTGTGATATCTAGGTTATTCTAAATACAATTATAACATTCACAACAGATCATCACGAGATTTTAAAAAATAGTATAGATGATACCTATGATTACTACTGGATAGATAAAGATAACGAACAAGAACTATCAAATTTTGAACAATTATTATTAGAAAATTCTTAAGAGAATGCCGAAACGGTGACCAAATTGTGATGGAAAAATGCCCTCATTTAAACATATTATATCTAGATTACAAAATTATAGAAATCTACAATACCGAAATAGCTAAATGTTTTACCTAATTCCTCCCCTTTTCAGTGAGCCCTGTTTCCATTCACCGGATTTACTGGGGATGAGGAAGATTATGATCTATCTATCATCAATTCAAAATCAGAAAGTAATCAAGGAAAAGCAAAATAATACATTAAGCAAAACAATATAACAATACCATAAAAAGAACATAAAAAGCACAAATAATACAATTTAAACTTAATCATCAAATCAAATAATAGTAATAATAATCATAAAGTAAAAAAAAGAATCAAATTAAAATAATAAAAAATAATATGAATAATATTAATTCAATCAATATATCTAATAGTGGGTAATAATAATCAAATAATAAAGAGAAAAGAATAAAATAATCAAAATATCATTAAAAAGTTATCATAAAATATCATTAAATCAAAAAATATTAATAATAATAATAATATAAAAAAAAAGAATAAAATAAAATAATCTTAAACCTTATCTAACTACAATTTCCGATTATCCCGTATTCACCGGGCTTATAATATACTTTCTCTCTTTCTCTCTAGCTTGATCGAAATATCATTTTCAATTCAGACTTCGCAATTTAAATTTCTTGACGGATAATAGATTGCAAAATTTGATATGATTGTAACGATGCACCCCTGCACGTTACTATATTCCCGGCATCCGATCCGCCGGAAGCTGCCGCCCGGCAGAACACCCGCCGGGCAGAGGCAGGGGCGCGGTGCGCCCACATTTTTTTAAACGCACAACATACCGTTTAACGGCTTTAAGCCGTTCGCCGTAAGCGACCGAGCGACGCCGATGCGGCCCGAACCGCCGACCGGCGAAAGCCCGCGTTCGGCGAACTCCCGAACCCCTCCGAACGGGCCCGACCGTACCGTTTTCCCGAAACCCGTTCGGAAGGGGTAATACCGCCGCGCGCCGACGCGGGTAATTAGCCGGTATAAAAAGGCCGCATTCGGCAAATTAAGTACCTTTTTTCCTATCCGCTCACGCAAGTGAAACGATCCGAAACCTAGACCGCTCCAAAAGAATTAGCCAGCTAACAAGATCAGGAGGTAGAGAGAACTCTTCCTCCATCGAGCACTCTCGATTCTTGTGACAGGCTCCTTCCATCTGAGCATTCTTCCGACCGAGAGAAAGCGAATCAGAGTGTACTCCGGTTCGATCGAGAATTCTCGATATCGGTCTAATATCCGACCGCCTAAACGCCGGTGCATCTAACTCGAGGTAGAGAGGAGAGCTACCTCGGACGAGAATTCTCGTCGGCACGGCGTTCCTGGAAATACTCCATCAAATACCGGGAATTATAGACACATCTCCGCGAAAACAACGCTTATCACCTGCGTACAAAAACGGGGCTAGACCGAAGCCCAGACGTGCGTACAAAAACGCGAGCCACGCTCCGTCAAACGGTCATTGACCGCGTCATTTGTAAACACGCGCGATATACGCACCCGCGAAAAATAATAACGCGCGGGTTACTCGTGCATCGCGACCGCATACACGCTGCATCGCGCCGCCGTATCACACACACACACACACACACACACACACACACATCTTACTCTTGTACAGATTCAATCTAAATAAATTATCGCTTTTATTTCTGACGAAATCCCGAGCGTAATCTTTAAGCTTGCCTAACCGACAACCGAATCCTGATCCCGGCTGCGACTGTCCGCCGGCACGCGCGGAGTTCGTCCGTGACATTGGCGCCCGAACAGAATTATTAGAGGCAAGACAGGGATTAGCAGGAATGAAAGCGTGGGTATATAAATTAAGCAAGGAGCAACTTGTCGCAATGGCAAGGTCATTTCAATTAGACGACACGGGGTCGTTGGAGGAATTGCGAAAGCGAATAAACCGGTTCTCGGAAGACCATCCCGATGAGTTCGAAACGCGTACGGAGACAAACGCGGCACTGTATTTAACCGTCCCGTCACCCGGAAACACGGGATTCCACACGCCCACGGCGCCCGGAGTAAATACTAACGAGGGCAAAGCGATTAATCAGATTCGCAAGTGGGGATGTCACTTCGACGGAAGAGACCCCGCCGCATTTTTAGAAAGGGTGGGGGAACTGCGGGGATTTACGCGGGGGCAGCTGTTGCAAGGGCTCCCGGAATTGCTAAAAGGGGACACTCTCCTATGGTATAGGAATTACCGCGACTCGTGGGGATCGTGGGAGGAATTCGAGGCGGACTTCCGACGGCAATATTTGCCGCGCCGATACGCGGCTACTCTGCGCCGGGAAATCATGGGCCGGCACCAAAAGTCAACGGAAAAATTTGCGCAATACGTCACGGTAATGATGACATTGATGCGCCGGGCCGGAGGGTACTCACGGGAAGAGCAACTCGACCTCATTTATGAGAATATGAATCCCGCGTATAAACATTACATCCGGATAGATGACGTTAGAAATATTAGCGAGTTACAGACACGAGCCGCGGAATACGAAGACATAGAGCAGGAGCAGAAAGAAGCGCTGAAAAGAGAAAAAACCGTCACGCCTGCCGTAGCGTCCGTATATAACAAAAGAGAGTGCTGTTGGCGCTGTAAACAGAGGGGGCACACGCGAGCACAATGCCGGAGACCGGCAAAGATATTCTGCTCGCAGTGTGGTCGCGACGGGGTGCTAACGAAGGACTGCCATCCGCGACAGGGAAACCCTTCCGGGGTCGAGGTAAACGCGGCCGCGAACAACACCTCGACCCCTGCGTGAGATTTACGCCGCGACCGCACACATCGATCCAGATCCATAATCAGAGATACGAGGCTTTGTTAGACGGCGGGTCGGAGGTGTCACTCATAAATAGGGGCACGGCACAAAAACTGACCGAGGAGGGATTTAGAATCCACGAAAAAGGGGGGCAGGTGCAACTAGCCGATGGGTCCCAAGGGGAGACTTTAGGAGCAATGAGGTTGCCAGTACGCTGGCGCGGTCAAACCACATCACATAGCTTCATCATCCTCCCACACATGGAGGATGAAGTGATACTGGGCATAGATCTGCAGGCGAGACTGCAGATAGGAGTCCCCCCGCCACCACGACACATCATGCGAAGAGGGCCTAGATGCAGCGCGACCAAAGGGCTAGCCGTTCAAACCCCGGCCGAAAAACAAAAGCTGGGAGAGTTCCTACAAACAGAACTGCGTCAGTTCGAAGACGTCCACGGGACCACAGACAAAACGCAGCATGAGATCCGTCTACGGGTGGCAACGCCAATAAAACAAAGGTACCGGCCTCGAAACCCGGCTATGCAGGCTATCATCAACGAGGAGGTGGAAAAGATGTTGGCAGACGACGTGATCGAGCCATCTCACAGCCCGTGGAGCTCCCCGATTGTGTTGGTAAAGAAGAAGGACGGGAAGCATCGATTTTGCATTGATTTCCGGCGGGTCAACGAAGCGACGCACAAAGACGCATATCCGCTGCCTCAGATCACCGCAACACTAGATAAACTAAGGGGGGCACGATACTTGTCCACACTAGACTTAAAAAACGGATATTGGCAAGTCCCGCTGACGCCAGAAAGCAGGCCGATAACGGCGTTTACGGTTCCCGGAAAAGGCCTATTTCAGTTCAAAGTGATGCCATTCGGGCTACACTCGGCACCGGCTACATTCCAGCGGTTGCTGGATACTGTTCTCGGGGCGGATTTAGAGCCTCATGTCTTCGTGTATCTGGATGATATTATCGTTATTAGTAGAACTTTTGACCAACATCTCGAGTTGCTCACCGAAACCTTTCGCCGCCTTCGAAATGCGCACCTTCGACTGAACCCGGACAAATGCAGATTTTGCGTCGACCAATTACGGTATCTGGGGCATATTATCGACCGCGAAGGGATAAGAACCGACCCGGAAAAAATTAGCGCCGTGGCCAATTGGCCGGAACCGCGAACGGTCGAACAAATACGTCAATTCATCGGGATGGCATCGTGGTACAGACGATTCATCGCGAATTTCTCCGCGATCACCGCCCCGCTCACGAACTTGACAAAAAAAATGCGCGGTGGGTCTGGGGCCCCGAGCAGAACGAGGCGTTCCTTACGATTAAGGAAAAATTAACTTCCGCACCGGTCTTGGCATGCCCGGATTTTGCGCGGCGATTCTACTTGCAGACCGATGCCAGCACGTCGGGACTCGGCGCGGTGCTGACTCAGCAGTACGACGACGGCGAGCGAGTCGTGGCTTATGCAAGCCGTACGCTGAATTCAGCCGAGAAAAATTATAGCGCGACGGAGCTCGAATGCCTGGCAGTCGTTTGGGGAATTCGTAGAATGAAAAATTACCTAGAGGGGTACGCGTTCACAGTGGTTACGGACCACCAAGCCTTGAAATGGCTACAAAAACTAGAGTCACCGACCGGACGACTGGGGCGCTGGGTATTCGAGCTCCAGCAATACGACTTTGATATCAAGTACCGCCGAGGGGTGCTGAACAAGGTAGCCGATGCGCTCTCGCGCTGCCCGGAAGTCAGCGCCGCGAAAAAGATTAAGCGCTGCCGATGGTACGATCGCGTCCGGAAGGAAACGCAGCAAGAACCAGGAAAACGACCGGAATTCCGAATCAAGGAGGGGCGACTTTACAAACACATACTTCACTCCTTGGACTTCAAGGAAAGGAGCAGCGAGGAGCAGTGGAAGTTGTGCGTCCCCGCACCGCTGCGCCAGCAGGTGATTAAAAGCTACCACGACGAACCAACAGCAGGGCACTTAGGGATCGCGAAGACAATCGCACGGATAGCTGAAGGTTATTACTGGCCAGGCATGTTCCGGGACATTGCAAGATACGTGCGGAACTGCGGGAACTGCCAGAGTTATAAGGCAGCACAACAGAAACCGGCAGGGAAGCTACACGCCACAGATGTCAAACGTCCCTGGGAGCAAGTCAGCATTGACCTGATCGGGCCATTGCCACGATCGAAAAAAGGCCACACGTGGCTACTGGTAATGCTGGACCGATTTTCAAAGTGGGTAGAGCTGGTCCCGCTACGAAAGGCAACCGCCGACGCGGTCACACAAGCGGTGACAAACAACGTCATCCTCAGGCACGGAAAACCAGACAGTCTACTTTCCGATAACGGCACCCAGCTGAGATCAAAACAGCTGGAGCAGAGACTGAGAGAGTGCGGAATTAAACACCTGACGACACCGGCATACGCTCCGCATTGCAATCCGGTAGAGCGAGCAAACAGGACAATAAAAACAATGATCGCCCAATTCACCGGCAGGGATCAGAAGACATGGGACGAGAAACTAACATCGCTGCAATTCGCCTACAACACCGCAGCACATGACGCTACCGGATATACACCGGCCTACCTGAATTGCGGCCGCGAGCTCGTATCTCCGATGGCCGAGGGGCCAGCAGACGAAGGAACACCAGCACCAGAAATCGTGAGGAAACAGCTGGAAGAAGCATACGAGTTAGTCCGGATCCACCTCGCCAGAGCCTTCGGGAAACAAAAACATCATTACGACCTAAGAAGACGAGCGTGGAAACCAAAAATCGGTGAATGGGTGTGGAGGAAAGAACATCTCCTGTCAAAGAAAGCAGAAAGCTTTAACGCGAAATTGGCGCCTAAATACAGCGGGCCGTACGAGGTCCGTCGGCTAATTTCGCCGGTGATCGTGGATCTCCGGAATAACCGAGGAAAGTGGTTGCGACAAATACACGTACAGGATTTAAAACCGGCGAAAACTGACAGCGAGGACGAGGACAAAAACAATAACAACGATGACGAGAGCGAGGACGAAAACGAGTGACTTGAGCGTCACTTCCATTCGAAATGTCGAGCAGCGAAGAGATATTGAAAGCAATCGAGGATTACCTCGGCGAACCCGCCGACACCAGGGCGCAACCCGCGCCACCGGCTCCAACACCTGAGCCACAGCAGCCGCCGCAGCCGCGGCCGCCACGGGTCGGAACAATCATACAACGTTCCGACCAGCAGAACGCCAGGAAGCGGGAGATCTTCCTGGCACAACCGCCGCCACCACCAGCCAGGCGCCCAACGAGGCCGTACGAGAAGCCGCCACCACCGTTGAAGAAGGCGACACCAGAGGCCCCGAAAGAGGAGATCCTGCGGCCGGCAGGGCCCTTAACAGCTCCTCCAATAAAGGTCGAAATCGAGCCCGGCCTAATCGTCGAGGTACCGCACTTCGCGGTACACGTAAGCAGGCGGTATAAACCGCGAACGCCGCAGGGGCGATGGATCCTCCGCTTTTCCGGGGACGGAAAACTACGATATAAGCGGAAAATTGATTGAAGCGTCCGACCGTCCGCTTATCCGTCCGTCCTTGGATCCATTCGTTCAACCGACCGACCATCCGGTCACTCCGACCGCCGCTCCGAACATCGAGCCGATAGATGTGCCTCAAGTTCAGGCACATGTTAAGGGGGGGTGATGTAACGATGCACCCCCTGCACGTTACTATATTCCCGGCATCCGATCCGCCGGAAGCTGCCGCCCGGCAGAACACCCGCCGGGCAGAGGCAGGGGCGCGGTGCGCCCACATTTTTTTAAACGCACAACATACCGTTTAACGGCTTTAAGCCGTTCGCCGTAAGCGACCGAGCGACGCCGATCCGGCCCGAACCGCCGACCGGCGAAAGCCCGCGTTCGGCGAACTCCCGAACCCCTCCGAACGGGCCCGACCGTACCGTTTTCCCGAAACCCGTTCGGAAGGGGTAATACCGCCGCGCGCCGACGCGGGTAATTAGCCGGTATAAAAAGGCCGCATTCGGCAAATTAAGTACCTTTTTTCCTATCCGCTCACGCAAGTGAAACGATCCGAAACCTAGACCGCTCCAAAAGAATTAGCCAGCTAACAAGATCAGGAGGTAGAGAGAACTCTTCCTCCATCGAGCACTCTCGATTCTTGTGACAGGCTCCTTCCATCTGAGCATTCTTCCGACCGAGAGAAAGCGAATCAGAGTATACTCCGGTTCGATCGAGAATTCTCGATATCGGTCTAATATCCGACCGCCTAAACGCCGGTGCATCTAACTCGAGGTAGAGAGGAGAGCTACCTCGGACGAGAATTCTCGTCGGCACGGCGTTCCTGGAAATACTCCATCAAATACCGGGAATTATAGACACATCTCCGCGAAAACAACGCTTATCACCTGCGTACAAAAACGGGGCTAGACCGAAGCCCAGACGTGCGTACAAAAACGCGAGCCACGCTCCGTCAAACGGTCATTGACCGCGTCATTTGTAAACACGCGCGATATACGCACCCGCGAAAAATAATAACGCGCGGGTTACTCGTGCATCGCGACCGCATACACGCTGCATCGCGCCGCCGTATCACACACACACACACACACACACACACACATCTTACTCTTGTACAGATTCAATCTAAATAAATTATCGCTTTTATTTCTGACGAAATCCCGAGCGTAATCTTTAAGCTTGCCTAACCGACAACCGAATCTTGATCCCGGCTGCGACTGTCCGCCGGCACGCGCGGAGTTCGTCCGTGACATGATTTGAGTGAAAAGCGGTTCACAATAAAATCACTTGTAAAATAAAATGATAAAAATAATAAAATCACTACAAAACTTCCTCTTAATATTAGTATATATTAGAGAATAAAAATATAAAGTAATAGTATAATATAAAATAGAAGAATAGAAATGCAATGATAATCAGTGAACGTCCTGATAGTGAGACGGAGAAGAGACTTCTATTCCTTGGTGAAACAATGCCGGTAGACGCCGGTCCTTTTCGGTTTGGTGAGGGATTAGATAATGCAAATTTAATCATCTTTTTTGTTCGGTAAAATAATCGATCGGCTTGGTATGCGGGTCTTCTGTTTCGTTGATTAGCAAGTCGGTAGATAAGATGTTTAGTTTGGACAAAGTCTTATAATCAATATTGTGCTTAGATAACTTCAAATAATCTAGATAGGTTAGATACAATATATACGTATATATCTCATAAGAAAAATAATCCCGGTTGTGGTATATCAAGATAAAATTTGAATTTGTTAAGTGTTCTATCCAGATATTTTTAAGGTAGGTGAATCTGATAGAATTTTTGACGCTGAAAATTAATGTGGCCGTAGAATTTCCTCAGCACGTCAAGTTTTTGAGTAATTTCCGGTTAAATAATCCAAAAATGGATATTTCGGCAAAGGACCCCGCACGGTTCTTATGGGATTTGGGGTCCCGGTCAAATTGGCTGAATTTTTGATGTAGGTTTTGACTCATTGAACAAAAGTTCCAATAGCCATCAGGTCAAAAAATCTAAAGTTTTTGAGTTACAGCAGCTCAAATGTCCAAAATTGACCTCCATCGTCAGCCGTTATGACAACCGTTGTCCGACTCTCACGACATGGACGTGATGGTAGGCATTTCAGATTTAAATGTTGAAGAAATGTAAGATTTGGGGAAGTTTATAAGATTTGAGAAAAATGTGAAATAACCATCGACAATATCGTTTAATTAATTACTAACACATGTAATTATTGACTATATTATTAGAAGGACAGTATGTTTCATCTCTTTGAGAACCTTTCTCACACTTATTTATGCACACACATTTGCACGCACACGCATACGCACATACACACAGCTTTTTAAAGAAAAATGATGTTTTTTATGAGCAATATCGGTACATTTGGACACAATCATATATGTGAGATCGTTTAGTAATCACATTAATCTGTAAATATAAACATGAGTTTGTATACTCATTATATGGGTGCATATAACTTTTTGTCCTAATATATTATTTCCACTGTTATGTCCTTATAATATTTGCAATAATTACATGCTAGTGATTAATTAAATAATATTGTCGATGGTTATTTCATATTTTTCTGTTCTGAAATCTTATAAACCTCCTCAAAATTTTACATTTCTTCAACATTTGTACACACGTCAAAACGGCTTTTAAGTGTTTGATTATTTAACACAAGCCTGGCCCAGGTACTATATCATGAGCTTTTCCGCTTCTCCTTCCACGCGCGCGACGTATATCGATAAATGAAAAACGCTAAATGAAGATAAATGAAGAGCGCGACAAGTGGCGAGAACACTAACGCGCATTGTAGAATTAAGGAAGAGATAATATCGAGCGTCTGGAAAGGAAAAACAATAAAGGCCGCACGAAAAGGCTCGTTTCTTTAGCTCATAATTCGTGGGCGCCCACAGGATCAAACCTGATTTATGAATACAGACAAACGCTTACATCGTACTTAACAAAAATTCTAACATGGCAGGGCGAAACAGAATACATTGTTATGTATGTGACATTAGGTTACAATCACGAATAATGACAAATATTTCTGGAGATGAAAATGAGCAAAAGTGTCAGATCGCAATTCGACGTCGTAGCGACCTTAATCATCCTCCTCAAGAGATCCAAGATAATAGTCGTATATGTCTTAATTGCAATCGAAGTATTAATACTGAGATAGATGAATTAGCACGTGATCCTGAATGTTTACAACCAAATGTTGTAGAACAGAAAAGAAATAGTTCTTGTATATTTTGCAATCAATTACAAGATCTTAGAAAGTTGTCTGTCGAATGTAGGGTCAAAGTTTTTATTATAAAAAATATATACATACCCCAATCAACTCGCTGCTGCTTCCGTCATTTAGACGTCAATGGCTTTATACCGCGGGTTTTATTGGAGGATTTACAATTCATTAATAGGCCTTATCGCTTATCTGGTATATATGGTATATAATATATTGAAAGACACGTGACGGATTTTGCAAATGAACTTTACAACCCTAATCCAAATGTTCGTGTAGCAATTGCATACATAAAAATGGAACCTATGTATATATTAATAAATGTAGTAATTTTAGAGCACTAAGACAGTCATTTTCAATGCATAAAGGTCGTCACTTGATAAAGCCAGCTCTTGTTGTTGCTCCAGATGGATATATACTAGATATTCATGGACCTTATTTTTCCGATTCGCGTAATAATGATGCCTCGATGCTCCAAAATGAAATGGATGCTGCTGGACTTCGAAAAGTTTAATAACGGTGATATATTTATTGTGGATCGTGGTTATTCAGACGCTTTACCATTTCTCGAAAATCTAGGCATTAATTATAAAATGCCCGCACTTCTACAACAAGGTCAACGTCAACTTAATACTGACGAAGCGAATGACTCCCGATTAATCACCAAAACAGGGTAGATAGTAGAGGCACGTAATGGTCACATAAAATCTGTTTTCAAGTTTTTTGAAGGAACAGTTCATATGAACCATGCTATTAACATCGGAGATTTCTATCGAATTACCAGTGCAATACTTAATAAATATCGGGAACCCATAATTATGGAGGGAGAAAACGCAGAGCTAGCTCAAATGATGTTACAAAAATCTCGTATACCTAACGTTGTTCAAACCAGAGTTGAAATAGATAACCTTCACACTAGAAATGCAAGGTGGATTCATTCGAATGCAAATCACGTGCCTTTTTTCCTAGACTTAATTTGAATTATTTAAAAGAACTTACAGTGAGAATCTATCAAATTAATCTGGCACTCGCTTACATCCAAGACAAGCTTCAAAGAGAGGAAACAGAAGTATTTGAATTAGATGAACTTGCAGATGAACGAGGTTTGATCAGAGTGCGGACATATTCTCGTTTCAGAAATGCAACAAAATATCAACTCTGGATAGCATATATTGAAGACAATTTAAATCAACAAGCTAATGAAGAAGTTTTACATGAAGCAGAACATAATGAAGCAGAACATAATGAACCGATTTTAGGATACTATTGTACTTGTAAAACTGGGCCAGAACGCTCGGTTCATGTGCGCATATTGCAAATATATTATGGTTCTTAGGATATACCCGACACCAGCCACAAGTTAAATCCTAGCACTGCAATGCTGGAAAATATTATTGATTCAGGTCATAGACCGCTATAAAAAATTAACCAGCAAAGAGAAGTTTTAGAACCTGTCTTAATTGGCTGGATCATCTCTCGATCTCGCCTTCATTGGCTGAATCGTCTCTCGATCTCGCCTTCATTGGCTGAATCGTCTCTCGATCTCGCCTTCATTCGCTGAATCGTCTCTCGATCTCGCCTTCATTGGCTGAATCGTCTCTCGATCTCGCCTTCATTGGCTGAATCGTCTCTCGATCTCGCCTGCATTCGCTGAATCGTCTCTCGATCTCGCCTTCATTGGCTGAATCATCTCTCGATTTCGCCTTCATTGGCTGGATTAGTGTGTATGTGTGTGTGCGTGTGCGTGCAAATTGTATATAAATAAAAGTGTGAGGAAAGACTCTCAAAGGGATGAAACACATTAAATCTCAAGTGCCTACCATCACGTCCATGCCGTGAGAGTCGGGCAACGGTTGTCATACCGGCTGACAATGGAGGTCAATTTTAGACATTTGAGCCGCTGTAATTCAAAAACTTTAGATTTTTTGGCCTGATGGCTATTGGAACTTTTGTTCAGTGAGTCAAAACCTACATCATATCAAAAATTCAGCCAATTTAACCGGGACCCCAAATCCCATAAGAACCGTGCGGGGTCCTTTAATGAATTTATTATGAGACAATCTAAGTTTTTGAATATTTCTGTTAATATATATACATATATATACAGGGTGTCCTTGAGCACTCCATCACGCACTTGTGAGGATGTAGAGCGCAGTAAATTAAATAAAGAAGTCCTATTCCATGTAACGATTTTTGCAATAATAATAGAAATATTAATTATTAAAATCGGACGAATGAGAGAAGCGCTCGACCGCTCGAGCTATAGCACGGCCCACCGTGTCAGACATTGTCTGCCGGCGCGCGGTGAGGGGAGGGACAGCGCGCCGCTACCCGTGGTTACCGCCATCGCCATTTTCACGTTTCGCCGCGCGCCGACAGGCAATGTCTGACGAGTGGATATAATTTGACCACGTTCGAAATGGCCACGGGTAAATTTGACCACGTTCGAAATGGCCACGTTCGAAACGGCCACGTTCGTAATGGCCACTCGTTCGTAATGGCCACTCGTTCGTAATGGCCACTCGTTCGTAATGGCCACTCGTTCGTAATGGCCACTCGTTCGTAATGGCCACGTTCGAAACGGCCACGTTCGGAACGGCCACGTTCGAAATGGCCACGGATAAATTTGACCACGTTCGAAACGGCCACGTTCGAAACGGCCACGTTCGTAATGGCCACTCGTTCGTAATGGCCACGTTCGAAACGGCCACACGTTCGAAACGGCCACACGTTCGAAACGGCCACACGTTCGAAACGGTCACACGTTCGAAACGGCCACACGTTCGAAACGGCCACGTTCGGAATGGCCACGGAATGTTGGAAGCACTATCCCCTCACACACGCACTCTCTCTCACACACACACGAGGGGGGTGCAAGGGGGGCCTTCGGCCCCCCTCCCGCACCCACCCCGTCCCCCTCGCTTCGCGTGAAAAGTTGTGTGGCCGTTTCGAACGTGTGGCCGTTTCGAACGTGTGGCCGTTTCGAACGTGGCCGTTTCGAACGTGGCCATTACGAACGAGTGGCCATTACGAACGTGGCCGTTTCGAACGTGGCCGTTTCGAACGTGGCCATTTCGAACGTGGTCAAATTTATCCGTGGCCATTTCGAACGTGGCCGTTCCGAACGTGGCCGTTTCGAACGTGGCCATTACGAACGAGTGGCCATTACGAACGTGGCCGTTTCGAACGTGGCCATTTCGAACGTGGTCAAATTTATCCGTGGCCATTTCGAACGTGGCCATTTCGGACGCTCCCGGCGTAAGCTCCCGCGTCTGACGGTGAATCGCGCCACCCTTGCCTGCCTCTTGTATTCGACCCGTCATACGTTAACTACTTCCTTTAATAATTCAAAAACTAAGCTTCGGACGAAATTTTGCCGAAGGAAAAATCGTCTTAGAATTGATTCAAGAATATGTCATTTCAGGGACACAGGGGTTATTTTGAATCACCCTGTATATATATTATAAATATATTATTTATATATACATATTTATACATATTTACCATACAGTTGTAACAAAAATATAAAACATAAAGAAAAGCTGTAACAGAGAAACATATCGAGCATATATCGAAATATTGTGGAGCGAGCAGCGTCGCGCGTCGCCCGTCGCTTTCGTTGCCTGCTTGGTAAGAAGGAGACAGAAAACTATATTCTGTCCTCTTCTTCTATCCGAAGCTAGCCGAAGCGCCGAGCTCACACGTACGCTTACGCTCACATTTCCGTTACCCCCTCCACTGCGCGTTGCATGTTGCTTGCGGAGAAGATCTGGCAGCTTTGCCCTAGAGTCGATTTTACCCCGCCGCATATGGTGGAACAACTTACTTCAGCAGCTTACCCTCAACTTGTTTTTCGGTCCTTTTTCTCGCATCATATCGAGGGCAGGTTCCTTTTTCACATATGCATCTAAAACTAAGTCTTACATACTGGCGCGGCTTATTCTCCTGATATTTCGATACAGAGAATATATAAGCTCGATGACTACTTCTCAATCTTCTCTGCTGAATGTATCGCCATCATCTGCACTATTGATTGCATCTTGGAAAGGGGCATCAGGAAGGCCTCGATCTTTACAGACTCCCGCAGTGTTGTAGAGACCGTGTCCAACTGTACGCTGGGCAGGGATCTCACATATCTTATCTTGATACTGAAGAATAAGCTGAAGAAGAGGTCAGCCTTTCTCCAGGACATTGACATTGTACTTATCTGGATTCCGTCCCATGTGGGAATTCTCGGCAACGAGACGGCGGATTTCTTGGCGGGGGAAGCAACTCGACATGGCGAAGCTATTGACTATCTCCCTCCTCATACTGATTTTTATTCGGTCGTACGGGAAAAATACTATAAAACGGTCGAGAAGTACTTGCTTGCTCAGGCTGAAATCCGGGGCGAGCAATACTTTAGTTTATATCCGACCTTCGCGAAACATCCTTGGTTTGCAGAGCTTAATCTGAGTCGCGCGGTAACGATTTGTAGGATCCGATCTAATCATTACAATTTAAATTACAGCCTTCACAGGTGTGGTATCATTGGACAGCCTGACTGCCCCTGTGACTCATCCCGACAAGACATAAACCACATCCTATGGTCCTGTCCGCTATTGAAGAGCCACCAAACGCAACTGACACGCTCTCTTGAGGGCGCTTTGGGCGCTCCGCCACCTTATAACATATTCGAACTCTTGAGAGACCCTTCCATTAAAATCATACATCCTGTTTTTACCTTTTTTCACAAGAGCAAGGTGCTAATATAATTGATCAATCTCTGACCGGATGAGCTACTCTTTCTCGCTGAAGTACTGACAACTCTGAAGACATCTGGCAGCATGGGCGAAGTCTGAAATTGCCCAGTGTCAAAATAGAAGAAGAAGAAGAAGAAGCGGAGGCTTAACAGTATGGACCCTGGCACACAAAAATACATAAGCAGTAAGACGCGAACAGTAAGAAAATCAACAAATCGGAATTCTTACGTTTTAATATGGCTGCTTTGCTGTTTAATCGTGATTGGTCAATTTGCTTATTGACTACGTTTCACTGCTTATGTATTTTTGTGTGCCGGGCCCTATCTCGTCGGTGACACTACTTATTACCAGCGCGAGTTCTGATTGGCTTACTGCTTTTCTGTTTTCTGCTTTCCTGCCAAGGTGCGAATGCGCCCTAAAGACTTCTAGTGTAAACTGTCGATCAATGAGTACGTTTACACGGCAACGTTAAATCAGGTTTAGTAACAACCGCTGTTGCAACTACTGGTGTTAGATGCCGTGTAAACCGTGCTTCCCGACAAAAACAGTACGTGAAATCCACGTTATTACCACGTAGATTAATATCGTTGAATCCACGTGGATATTCGAATGGATAATCTGCTCAAAAACGGTACTAGAATCTACGTGGAATCTATGTGAAAATTTCATGAACTTTCGAGACATATTACTTTTTTCATTTTTGATAAGTGAATATCTTGGACATTTATAAAAGTATATAAATACACTCGGCCATAAGAATAATTTTATTTTTATTTATATTTTATTTTTAATATACGCAATAAATAGGCTATCTCCCATTTATCCGTTTAATTTCAAATAATCTGTTCCATATTTTGAATCCCAACAAGCGATCCAGATTATTAAACAAATTATTTTAAATTAAATCAGTTTATTAAATTAAACTGACTAAAGGACCGTCTACAATGAAAATAATATCGGTGAAGTGGACGGTGGAGTAATGCGAAATGGAAAAGAACCATTCGCTTACGCCTTACTTCACCGTCCACTCCACCAATATTACTTCCATCGTAGACGGTCCTTAAAAGAAAAAATAAACTTCGGACCGTGTTAGTATCAGTTCTTTATATACACTTTATGACGAAAAGTTGAATACGAGTTAGCTAATTTGATGCAGCGCCGCATAGCGGCAAAGCGAGGAAGCATATTCTATATACATATGTACTATTACATATTTAAAAACATACAGATATAATCTTTTTTATCTTTCTGAAAGATTTAAGAAATATTGCAAAGAATATTATATAAAATATAAATATAAATATAAATATTATAATATTATAATATAAATATTATAATATTATAATATAAATATTATAAATAATAATATAAATATTATAAATATTATAAAAAACATGATGCAGGTATATTTCTGAAATATTTCAGATACAAAATTACAATTGAAAAATTTTAATAAAATATCTTTTAACATTACAATATTACCGAATCGTTGAATGATTAATCATATAATTTCAATAGAAATATCCGGGAGTATCCCGATTCGACACAGCACGATTGGACACAGCCAATCATATCAACCGATGCCTAGGGTAACCAGCACGATTAGCCAATCAAACCAGTGGTGTCGAATCGTGCCGTGTCCAAACGGGTGTCACCCGAAATATCCACATGAAATCTACATTGATATGTCGAGAATAAAGTACCTCGATGTAATAATGAAAAAAGAAAGTTGTATCCACGTAGATAATTCGTGAATAAATCTGCATCCACGTAAGCCACATAAAATACGTGGATTTTCGACGAGGATATGACGTAACTGTTTTTGTCGGGTTTATGCCGATGTTATTACACCAGTTGTAGTAATGCTACTCCTGCTGAGGAAAAGGAGTAGACTTACAAATCCGGCTTTAAGAAGACGTGTAAACGCTACGAGAGTTATAACAATCGTGTTGCCAACCTAAGGGCCTGAGCAGAATGGCTGCCTTATAATTTTAAGACTATGTTTTATGCCTTAAGTCTTTGTCTTAGGTAACGCACAATACTGTGTGTTATGTCTCGAGTCTTCTGTATACGCGAACGTTTGTAAGAAATAAACGTTCGCGTATACATAAGACTCGGGACATAACACACAGTATTGTGCGTTACCTAAGACAAAGACCTAAGGCATAAAACATAGTCTTAAAATATTAAGGCAGCCGTTCTGCTCAGGCCCTAAATAATCAAGTATCAACGAGTGACGAGTACTAGTATACAAAAACTGCCAATCAGTGTTGGCAGTCGGGTCAGGTTTTTCGCGCATGTGCGACAGTAGTAGCGGCTAACCAGCGATGTACCACATGTGGAAGATTTGGCGGGCTCGAGGAAAATTACTTGGTATACAGACATAGTTGAGTGAGACACAGTTTATTAAAAGTTTTGTGATATTTAATAAATAGTCGTGAGTTATTCGTATAGTGTATGATAAAAATCTTTTTGCCTGTATTAGATACTTTATTGAGGCCTCGTTTGCCGCGCATGCGCGAAAAACCTGACCCGTCTGCCAACACTGCTGCCAATAAGGGCCGCTTCGACCACAGACATCTATACTATATACTAGACCGCTAACTTGCGTCAAATACATGTCCACGAAATTTATGTACTAAATTCTCACGCATGCGTAACGTTGGTGGACAGCAGTCACGTTTGTGATTGGTTGATGTTATGTACAATGTACATAATTGTAATTTGTGTATAAACTTACAGTTGAATATAAGTCATTTTTAAATAATATATAATGTTTTTCATTTTTAATTAAAATTTATTACAGCCTTTAAAGATAAAATATATCAAAATATATTTAAAAGGTATATGATATAATTAAAATCAAGATTAAAAATATATATAGAGATCCGCGGATGTGCCGTCTTGGGGTAAAATCGGATATCGGATATGACGTTTTCGATGGCGGTTTATTTTGATTGAAAATGCAAGAATACAATATATATATATTTTTATTTGTAGTTATTGATATTTAATAATCGTGAACAAAATGAATATTAGTAGTAGTAGTAGTAGTAAGAGAACGGGTGGGGCTAGAACAGTCCCTGATGTCACCTAGATCTAAAAGATCTTCTGTAACCCCGTGGTTGTCTGAGGTTATAAGTGGCGATCTAATTTGGCCCTTACAAGAAGGTTATGTAGATCGCCCACCCTCACGTTTTGTAATGCACTGGGTTCAATGAACATGTGACCCCAGAGAGTGTATCTCTTAAGAGCAAGTGCGGGGCAGTAGCACAAAATGTGAATGCTGTCCTCTTTTTCTTCGCCGCATAACCGGCAGTCTTTCCGCTCGGCCAGGCCAAGATTGAATAAGTGGGCCCTGAGGGCCACATGGCCCGTGAGCAGGCCAATGGAGGTGTTAAGCTTCTTTCTGCTCATAGTTAGGAGTTCATCCGTCCTTTTAGAGAGGGGTTGGTTCAGCAAAAGCTTGGCTTGACGACAGCCCCGAACCTGGCCCCACGAAACCAGATGTTCCCGTTTCAGAGACTCTTTAATGAGTCTTTTGCCTATGGTAAAGGGGACGCCGACGACCTGTCTAGCCGGGACCTCGAGGGTGCCTAGCTTTGCCAGGCCGTCCGCCACTTCGTTGCCATGAATTCCCTGATGACCGGGAACCCAGACTATGGTGATCCAATTGGATTCACCTAGTCTGTTGAGCGCTAGCATGCAGTCCCAAACCACCGAGGACTCAGTGGCGGTCTTGGCTAGAGCGTTAATGGCTGCCCTACTATCGGAGCAGATAAGTATATTTCTATTGGTGACTTTAACCGAGGTTAAGGTGTTTGCGCACCCAAGGATTGCTAGAACCTCAGCTTGAAAAACCGTGGCCAGCTCCCCCAGGGAGTAAGATTCCCTGTAGTTGGTCCTTGAGCCGTAGACTCCAGCTCCAAATCGTCCTTCTGCCCCCGAGCCATCCGTATACCCGATGTCCCAGTTTGGCCGGCAGATTCGTTCTGGTTTACTCCAATCTTCCCTAGAAGGTATCTGGGTTTTGAAGAACTTAGAGACCTGGGATTTCCTAGGTATTCTATCCTGCAGCAGAGAGAATGGGTGTTCATGGAGGAACGATAGCCTGGCATGACCAAGGTGCCGCCCACTCCACTCACCCTGACACTTTAGTCTGTAGGCAGTAAGTTTGGCTGTGCTGATAATAAAGGGGTGGAAGACAGAGTGCAATCTCGAGTGCCTCTGTAGGGGTGGTTTTCATGGCCCCCATCGCCGCCCTGAGGTAGCAACCCTGTAGGCTTCTGAGAAGGTTCCTGGCCCCCACTTTCTCCACCCTGGGCCACCAGACCATTGCAGCGTATGTGAGACGGGGCAGTAGAATGGCTTTGTAGATCCAAAGGGCAATACTGGGTTTGATACCCCACGTTTTGCCTACAGCCCTTCTACATGCCCACATGGAGATGTAAAATTTCTTACGTTTGACTTCAAGATGAAATTTCCAACTTAGTTTGGGATCAAGATGTATCCCCAGGTACTTCACCGAGGAAGTGTATGACAGCTCTTTGCCCCAGAGCCTCAAGGGCCCTATAGGTTTGGGCTTGTATTTCCTGGTGAAAATCAGCCTCGGTCTTAGACGGATTAACCGTGAGACCTTTGGCTTGACACCAGCTTTGAATAATCTTAAGTGCTTTATCCATTAGCTCTTTAAGAGTTGAGAGAAAGCTGCCTCTCACGATTGCAGCCACATCATCCGCGTAGCCACAAACGAGAAGGCCCCCTTCCTGTAGTTTGACTAGAAGTTCGTCTACCACCAGACACCACAAGAGCGGAGAAAGAACGCCGCCCTGCGGGCAACCTTTGGCCGGGAGACCACTCAGAGTTTTATCTCCATAGTCAACAGTCAAAACTCTGTCCGATAGCATACTTTGCGTCCAATCGATCAGAGTTTCGGGGATGTGATGCCTGTACATGGCCTCTTTGATCGCTGTATATGAAGTGGTATCAAATGCCCCCTCAATATCCAGGAATAATCCTAGGGCATACCCTCCAGTCGCCAGCTGTGTCTCAATCTTGCTCACAAGGTGATGAAGGGCAGTATCCGTAGATCTGCCCGCCCTATAGGCATACTGAGAAGATGCCAGCGATCGGGTAGTAAGGGGATATGTCTTAATATGGCTGTCTATCAGTCTCTCCAGTGTCTTCAAGATAAAGGAGGTGAAGCTAATAGGCCTGAAGACTTTGGCCAAGATATGGCCATTTCTGCCTGGTTTGGGTATAAAAGTGACTCTGGTGCCACTCCAGACAAGGGGCACGTGTCTAAGGGCTATGCTAGCCCTAAGCACTTTAACTAGGGGGCCTATCAAAAGGCTCAAGCACTCTTGCAAGCAGGCGGGATAAATCCCGTCTGGTCCAGGTGATTTATAGGGCTTGAAGGTTTTAACAGCCCATTCAACACCTTTGGGTTGGACTATCTTCGCCGCTAGTGACCAATCCCTGGGTTAAAAACTTCCCTGGGTCTTACACGGGCGGTAGCAAGATTGTCAACCGTTCGAAAACCTGGAAAATGAGTCCATAAGGTGCTCGATGGATTCAGTGAGATTGACTGTGTAGCCTGTGTCGGGACGCTTGAGACATCCCAACTGGGTGCGGTTGTCAGAGCTGAGTATTCTGTTTAGCCTGGAGGCCTCTGGAGCGCTCTCCATGCTTGCGCAGAACTCTCTCCAGCTACTGCGTTTACTTCTAACTATTTCCTTGCTATACCTGCGTTGGGCGTTCCTAAAGGCTTCCCAGTGCGAGGACAAGCAGGAGTTTCTTGCCCTGTTAAAGAGTCTCCTGGTCTCGGATCTGAGCTTTGACAGCTCTTTGTTCCACCAGGGGACTTTGGTCTGGGACCGTATCAGTTTCAGGGGGCAGTTTGCCTCAAAGGCATCTGAGATAGCGTTGCTTAAGCAGGCCGCGGCAGTTTCCAGGTTGTCCCTGGTGTGGAATCTGGTCGGAACGGTAGTTAGTCTATTTTTCAGGTCCAGCCTGAAACCGTCCCAATTCGTATTCCTAGGATTTCGTCTCCGCAAGATTGTAGGGCGATGGCGAAGGGTGAGACGTATCTGCCTGTGATCGGATCCTGAAGGTTCATCTAAGACCCTCCAGTCTCTTACCAGTTCAGACACGCCCTTGGTACAAATAGTAATATCAATTACCTCTTGTCTCCTAACGTCCATAAAGGTAGGTTCCGTACCTCTGTTTAGAATGGTAAGTCCTTTGCTCAGGATGAAGTCGTGTAGGCTCTCCCCTCTCGGGTTGATGTTTGAGCTCCCCCAACCAACATGGTGGGAGTTAGCATCACAATCCAGGAGGAGTTCGAGTCCTGCCTCCTCAGCGTGAGCAACCAGGTTTTTGACGTTGTCCTGAGGTGGTAGATCGCGGGAATCATAGGGCATGTATGCTGACACTATGAGTAAGTCCATTGTCTTTCCCTCCTCCAGGTTGATGCTCGTCTGGACGACAGTCAGATCTTCGCTGCTAAGCTGAGGCAGAAAAGTAATATTAAGGCCTTTTGCTACAATACATGTCCTTAGTTTACGGTTCGAGCAGGCTCTGAAAATAGTTCCACAGCCGCCCAAACCTTTGATGGCATTATTCAGGAGCCAAGGCTCCTGGATAATGGCAATGTGTGTGTGCATCGCAGTAGTGCTCCTGGCCAGGATAGCCGAGGCGCCTTTGCTGTGATGCAAGTTAATTTGGGTGATGGGTACCTTGGAGACCGTCATGTTTAGGCGGTCTCCCCTGGTATTCCCTCCACAGATTCAGGCTTCCTGCCGCATTCCCTTTCAAGCAGCCTAACGGTTGCCCTTCCAAGACTGCAGCTGGGCCTGAAATTGCAGGACTTCAGGGCGTCTAGAGATTGATCCCCAATCAGACAGGCGAAGTGGGTGCTCGTGGCATCCCTACCCTGCTAAAAAAGATGGATAAAAGTCGATTAAAATCTATAAAAAATTAATCGCATTTAATCGACATTGATTAATCCTATCGACAACCTCGGAAATGTCGATTGAAATTTAATCGTATGTAATCAATGTCAATCTTTAATGTTTTTAATGATGATAAGTACCATAAATTCTAATCAAATTCAATAGCTTTCAAATGTAAAATTTTTTTAATGCTACCGAATCCATAATGTCACCATAAGATTTAATCGGTTTCTAATGCTTTTTTTTCTTTGCTGGCATCTATAGATTTTAATGGCAATAAATGTCAAGGATTTTAATCGGCTTTTATAATATATTTATCAGGTAAAATTCTATTGATTTTAATGCGGAAATATAACATATAATTGAGACCTATTTTAATGACTTTAATCCATACGAAAGTTTATCGGCTTTAATAGCAATAAATGTCGAGGCTATTTAATCGACTTTAATGAAATATCTATCTAGTACAATCCTATCGACTTTAATACAAAAATTCAACAGTAATTCAAACCTAATTTAATCGACTTTAATCCGTACGAAATTTTATCGGCTTTAATAGCAATGAATGTCAAGGCTTTTTAATCGACTTTAATGAGATATCTATCCGGTACAATTCTATCGACTATAATACGGAAATTCAATATATAATTTATACGTACTTTAATTGACTTTGATCCATACGAAATCATTAAAAGAAATATTTATTGTATTTTTAAAATGTTTTTATTGTGTTTCGATGGTATTACAGAAAAGAGTTAAATATCTTCCGGTTTTGGAGTTACTACTAGAGCAACTTTTTCTTTGACGTTGTCTATTGCACTTACAAAAAAGTGTTGTGTTTCTTCCTTTTCGACTAATATCAAATGATTAATTTCTTCAAAAGGAAGTTCATGATATATTTTAAATCGTGATAACTGTAAGTAACATTTTTCATCAAAATGTATAATATTATTTATACGGCAAAAATCACCCGTTTTTAATACGACAACTGTATCGTCTGTTTTTTTTGCGCGAGTATAATTTTGACTGTGATAGATTACGCCTTTGTAAATACATTTATTGTATGTCATACAATTACCAAATGGTTCTAACAGATATAAAAATATATATATTTTTTTTAATTTTTACATTAATGTTTACTATTTAGCAAAAAAAACGTTACAACATGAAAAAAATAGTGATGAACATGCATCTCATAATAATAACAGTGAACAAATTCAGAAAGAATTAGATGATACTGATCTCGAGGATAATCAAATTGATGAGGACCCAAAAGAAGATCCATTGGATCTTCTACAGAATCAAAATAATCTTAACAGGTCAAATACGGAAGACAACATTCGAGAAAATGAAAAAACTCCCGCAAATTCTGAAGTAGACGACTTTTCGCCGGTGGAATCAGAATAAGCTGAGAATAGATTTAATCCAACTATTATTTCAAAGTTAAATTAACATTTACTATCAGTATTTACTAATTTAATAATACTTATTGTGTTTTATTTGTAAGTTAACATTTGTTATCAGTATTTTTTATCTTAATAGAGTACTAATAAATGTAAAGGCCTACAAGTACAAATTTTAAATCCTTAAGTATAGTAAATTGTATTATCACAAAAAAAAGATGTTTGTGAAAAAATTATTTAAATAAATATAAAATGCTAACTTTATATACTTTACTTTAAAATTTACATAAATAAAATCCAATACGCGAATAACATTCTTATTTTCTATAGCAAAGCAACAAAAACTATTAATTTTTTAATAGATTTTATTGAAATTAATTTGAACTATTTCTGGTATACTTATAAATTTGTAACAATTTATTGTACTAATTTTGAATTCATCTTTAAAGTTTATTGGTTATAGTCAATCAACTTTAACGAAAATTGATTTGATAAAATTTAATAATTGAACAAATTAAATATTATACAAAAATACTGATATCGCCAATAAGCGTAACTGAAGTTTTAGGAGTACCATAAAAAACAGTTTAATAATACGTTACACATTCTTGACAATTACATTCGATTGAAGCCACAAGAATGCTATTAAAGTTAGGGCTATTCTACGTTGATAGAATAAGTGTTAAAAAACATGAAAATATCATTAATGATGTATCCATATACAGAGGAATAAGGAGGAATAATGAATCTTATTCCTTTATTTATAGATCTACTACCAACGTATTTTCTTATTCCTTAGCTATTTAAATTTACCTTTTTTTTTTTTTTTTTTTTTTTTTTACGAGGGGAAATCCGCCTTATGGATACCTCGCCCGTCTGACCGCGACGAGCGAGGTTATGTTGGGCTCTTCCGGGCGACACTATCTGGTCACCCGGACATACCAACTAAAGCCCCTCGGGCCCAGCCTAAGCCACAGAGTCCGAACCCCGGGAACCGCTTTCGCATTACATCCGGGGTTCGAACAAGGCTGACGCGCTAAAAAGCACGATTCTTCCTCTATTCATTACCCTCCCTCCGCCCTGTTCGTCCTAGTCAGTGGTTGGCTCTTTGAGCACCAGTCCTGTCCTAATGTTACATATTACATCCATGTACATACACACATGCATTCATCATCAGGCATACCTAGCGAACGTTGAACTCATTTATACTTACGTAATAACATACACACATGACAAGTGCACAGTGCACAAAAGCGCAGTAAAATGTAAATATGTAATTGATCGACTCGTTTGTAAATATGTAAATAATAGACTAATAGACTAAACTAATATCACATATATAAATACACATCCGTTTTTCTAATATCATCATTAATCACTATCCTCATTATCTGCGTTACTGTCGGATAATCCAACGTTCTCTCTCTCAAATTGACGTTCCTTCTCTTCCTTGGCGTACATAACCGTATCGGCGTATGTTAGTGCCGCTAGCCAATTGTCTTTAGAGCGAACCATCGCATCAACCATCGTTACAAGACTTAAGTTGTTAACATCCAAATTGAAAACTTCAGTCATCCTTATTCGATCCTCGTGCCATGCGGAGCACTCAGAAAGTGTGTGCTCCGTCGTGTCTATAAGGCCCGTCTGGCAATGCGGGCATTTGTCTGTCGTGGCTCTGTTTATGCGCCTTAGATAGGTGTAAAATACTCCGTGCCCGGTAAGTAATTGGGTAAGGTGGAAAGAGACGCATCCGTGATTACGAAACATCCATTCATCCCATACTGGCATAATGGCCTGTCGTGTCCGGAGGCCAGCCGAACCATGTCTGATCAAATCTTCTTTCCACTTATTGAAGGACGCCATCGTCTCTTCTCTAAGAATCGACCTTTCGTCATCTTTGTTCCAGACGTTTGCTATTTTGGAGTCTCTAATTCTATCGTAGGATCTCATCCTAGCTGCCGCCGTATATTGGTATGGAGGAATTCGGCTGATTATCGCCGCGGCGTCGTGTGACACCGTCTTATATGCGGCTATTACTCTGTGTACTACCTTACTATGTAGTTCTTTTAATACACGAAGGACCTTGCCTTTAGTAGCGACTTTATGGGCCCACACTGGAGCCGCATAAAGGACAATCGACGAAATTACGTGCGCGTAGAGTCGTCTCCTTCTTTCGTTTGGACCGTGCAGATTAGGCATAAGGCGCCACAGATTCCTCGTAACTTTATTAGTTTTTTCTTCAATGTATTCTAGATGGATGTCGAATTGGAGCTTTTCATCAATCATAACTCCGAGATATTTAATTGATCTTTGAGATTTGACGATCTGGCCGCCGACATTAAGATTTATTATCGGAGATGGCTTCTTATCTGGTGTAAATACAATAATCTCGGTCTTGGCAGCTGAGACTTCTAAATGCAGCTTTTTAATATTCCTACACGTGCGAGCGACTTGAAAATTGGCGCGACGTTTGGCACTGGAGACTGATTCGCCAGTAGCAATTACAAGGGTGTCGTCGGCATAAGCCATGATACGGCATCCGTTTTCCAATCTTGCTCGTATGACTTGGTCGAATGTCAAATTCCATAGCAGGGGTCCGAGGACAGAGCCTTGCGGAACCCCTGCTTCGATGTTACGAACTACTTCCGTGCCGTGCTCGTCCGTGTAAATAATAGACCTAGTTGATAAGTAATTGTGTATAAGTCTTTGTATATATATCGGAAATCCTTTATTTTTAAGAGCGTGACATATGTCTACCCACTGCAACGAGTTGAAGGCGTTACGTATGTCCAAAGCGATAGCAATAACAACACCCTCTTCTTTATGCGCGAATTCAATAAATTCGCGTAACTCGACAATCGCGTCAGTTGTAGATCTGTGATATCTAAAGCCAAATTGGTTAGTACTAAGGGCAGAGTCTTGATGAGTCTCCATCCAGTCGTTAATTCTAGCGGAGATTACGCACTCAAAAACTTTACTAATTTCAGTAAGGAGGCATATAGGCCGAGTCTTGGGCTTATTCGTGTCCATATCACCTTTGGGTAATAACACAAGCTGAGCTTGTTTCCACTGATTAGGGAATATGCCCTTTTTTAAGCATAGTGTCAATACTTGCGATATACACACAAGCATATCTTTGTTTACACGCTTTAGATATTTGAGCCTCACTCCGTCAAGGGTGACACCCGTTTGGACACGGCACGATTCGACACCACTGGTTTGATTGGCTAATCGTGCTGGTTACCCTAGGCATCGGTTGATATGATTGGCTGTGTCCAATCGTGCTGTGTCGAATCGGGATACTCCCCTCCGTCAAGTCCCGGTGCCGTGTTTTTGGCAGGGCGGCGTCGGATGATTCCGATTATTTCTTCCGTGGAGATATCCCATATCTCTTCCCAGGGACCGTCGAGTTCCGGGCATCTATCCTTTTCCCCGACGGCGCGTGGGAAAAGTTCATCCAATGTGTTCGTCAATAATTGAGAATCAAACATCTCTGTTAGTCTTGGAGAAATTCTGCGCAGCTTATTCATGACGATGCGATATGGGATACCCCATGGATCCTCGTCGATCGTCTTAATCAGATCTTGCCAAGCCTGCGCTTTTGCTTTTCGAATTAGGGTGTTCCCACTGAGCGCGTCACGCGTAGCGTCAACCAGCGTGAGCCAATCAAAACATCCCATTGTAATAACACGGAAAACATGTTATTACAATGGGATGTTTTGATTGGCTCACGCTCGTTCCCCCCCTGGAACGAGCCCATAGAAGACGTAAAGACGTAGTTCTTTCTTTGCATGTTTGAAATTCCTCTCATGTACATATATATATGTATCGTTATCCCGAGATCTTCTCTTGGACCTGATCATTTTCCTTCGGAGAGCGATGCATTCCTTTCTTTTAACTTCGATGGTATCGGACCACCAGTATACAGACGTTTTATTCTTCTTCGTTTTAAGACGAGGCATGGCGGCGTCACACGCGTGTCTCATGATTTCGTCCAGTTCTGCGCTCATGTCTTGTGCCGAGACTTGTTCATTAGCCTTGTTGATTCGAGCCGTTAGTTGTGGGCATTCCCATGTGAAGACCGAGTCGAACAGGTCCTGATCAAAATGTTTAATGGACCACGCTATACTTGTGTCTGCACGATGCGGTGTTCTTACATCAATTTCCGATACCATAAAGGAAATGTATCGATGGTCTGATAACGAGAGTTCATCCTCTTCGACCCTCCAGTCATTGATTCTCGCGTAGATGTCATGCGATGACCAGGTAATATCAATTATTGAAGACCCATTGTGTCTAACGCATGTGTCGACATTGCCGATATTTACAAGTCTTAGATCGAGCATTGTAGCCAGATCGACGAAGAGATCTCCCCTCGTGTCATTGACCTTGGCTTTCCACAGTTTGGATTTGGCATTCATGTCTCCACAGATGATAAGTCGAGACTTCTCTTGTGTAACTATCATTCTGATTTCATTAAGCATCTGCTCATATACTTGCAGTGTCACATTAGGAGAACAATAACAGGATACTATAACCATACTTTTATACTTGACAGCAATTAAATGCTGTCCTTTCATAAGAACCTTGCATGGGGAGGTTTGAATGCCCCTGTTCCATAATATGGCAGCAGTACCCCGTTTACTGGCCAGCCAGTAGTCCGAATTAGACGTGGACCATGGTTCTTGTACTGCTACAATCTCAATCTGTTCTACAAGGATCTTTTGCATTAAGAGATCTTGTGCTGCCTGTGTATGATTCAGATTGATTTGCAAAAATCGCGTCGTACGACTGATCGTGTTGTCAGTCCTTCTACTGGTTGAAACACTTTGTGAATAATTATTCATCATTTGCATTTGTACATATTTCCATACGATCATCAATCATATCTTTAGTTTTAGTTGCTTTATGATCGTTAGTCCTAGTTAGCTTGTAATCGTCTGTTTTTGTCCTACTTTGGGGTACTTTAACCGTACTCACCAGGCTAGGAGTGCCGCGTTCTATTGGCGGATTTTTGATATTTTTCCTATTTTTAACGCATGCCATCGATCCCATTCGGTGGTGCCATTCTACTTTGTTCTCTTTGCACACCAGGCATTGCGCCTCGTAAGTGCATTCTTTGACCTTGTGTTCAGGAGAACCACATCTATAGCAATGGCCGGTTCTGTCAATATCTACCTTACAGTTATATTTTAAATGTCCATATCGCCAGCAGCGAAAGTACTGCTTTTCTCTAGCTGATAACATTTCCACTTTAATCGTGGACCAGCCGATTCGAATCTTTTCGAATTTGGATATCTGAATGGCAGAGCTTAAAGGACACTTGATCCATATCATTCCGAGTCCATTTCTCATACCTTTAATATTGCTGGATCGAATTTCCTGGATTTTACAGTTACCATGTTTGGAGATCACTTCTTTGATCTCTTCTACAGTAATTGAGTCGTCTAATCCATATAACCGTAACTCTCCCATTATATTGGGCCGAGATACCATAATATCTTCTCCTAGAACTTTGGTAAGCTCTGCGGCAAGTTTATCTGCTTCGGCCTGTTTGTTAAGTCCGGGAATGGCAATAAGGATATTGTCGCCAGCTGTTCTTCTAATACGGGTTTTGTCAATACCCAGATCATCAAGAGATATCTTCTCTCTCGCCTTCGCAAGTATGCTAGCATATGTATATTTGTCCTTCTTGTCTTTCGAGATCTTCAGTGTGACTGCCGAAGATCGAGGGGGTCTCCGTGTGACTTTAGTTTTTCCAGATGTCGCCGGTTTACTTGTCTTCTTAGCTGTTTCTCTTTGATCTTTATTCTTAACCGCTTCTTTATTTTTTCTAATCTCGCGCCGGTTCTTTTTCGTTATCCACTCTTGAGCGCTACTAGAGTCTTCTCTATAACCAGGCTGTACATTTCTAGTCGTTTCCTTTCTAGTCATTTCCTCTCTGGTCGTTTCCTTTCTAGTCACTTCCTTTCTAGTCGCTTCACTTCTAGTTACCTCTTTTCCAGCCATTGTAGCAGTTGGTTTTCTAATTTGTACATTCCCAAGTACCTTAATATCAGACCGAATAACCCTTGACTGGGTATTTCGGGGTGGTCTTTGTGGCTGTGGCGTGTCTTCATTGGCATGATCCTTATTTACATGATCTTTATTTACATCCGTGGCTATCGTACCGTATTTTTTGATTTTGTCACGAATCTCTTTATAATCCGCGACAATCTCTCCAACGATAGTACTAGTGTTTATGTCCGGATTTCTAGGCTTCTTAAAAGTCTGATCAAGAGGAGGCCATTCATGGACTGATAACCGATCCACATCCATAGCTTCAGAGTCTTCAGCAATACTAGTGTCTCCGCCGTACTCGATGGCGCGTAATGTCCTGTTCATTCGAACTTCCTTTCTACTATTCGGACCTCCAGAACTACCTCTGTACTCTTCATTTTTTCCTCCTTTTATTTTCATAATCTCCTCTCTCAATAACTTCATCTGCTCTCTTATTTCAGTAACTTCGTTACGCAGAATCTGAATTTCTTTTTCCTTTTTTTGGCAATTCTTTTCTTCTTCTTTCAATCTAGCCTTTAGCTCTTTGTTCTCCATACGTAACAGATTTGTCTCATCCATATCTTCGATTGTATCTCTCCCACTCATCTTTACGGGCGCTTTGGTTATAGTACGCGCTAGACCTCTGATGATTTCCTTAGCGTTGTGGAGCCGACGCTTCATTACTCCGGATAGGTTGCCTTTGATGTTTTTGCACCTGATTCTTATTTGGTCGGCTTCCTCAAGGTATTCGATGGCTGTGGCAGCCATTTCTGGAGCGGACAGCGCATCGTAGCCTTCGCTATCTTCGGAGTCTTCGATCTCATGAACTCCGAGTTCATTCATGCCAATCTTCTTCCTATGGATCTTCCTCTTGCGCCCTCTTTTCTTTTTTAGGACGACAGCCGATTCGACCTCTTCTTTCTTGGAAACTTCAGTTCTACTCGTGGCTCGAACTACGTCCTCTTGACTAGGGACTATAAAGCAGTCCGCGTCAGTGTTCGAGAGCGGTACATGGCTCGCTTATTCTTTGGAACTCGACTGCAAGCTGCTTGGCGCGTCCATCGCACCTTCATCATCGATAAATATAGGATCTTCATCATCGATAAGTATAGCTCGCGTCTTAGCGGCACTTCTCTTAGCGGAACCTCTCTTAGCTATTTTCCTGTTGCTAAAATTAAGATCTTCCTCTTCTTTTTCAGAGCCAACATCCGAAGCGTTGACACGAGTCCTCTTCCGACTCTCTCTATCGACGTCCATACTGCACGTGCTCCTGTTGCTTGCCAAACTCCTGGTAGAGCTGGTTCGTCGCAACTCGGTGCTTACGAATATAAAGGGCACCGTGTCCATGCCTGGAGATTCGGGCTGGTGGGCAGTGGTAGTTCATTCGTCGCCTGCGCCCACTGCTGACGCTGACGATAGCCCTTCGTAGGATTCATGCGATAATGCAATCGACCCAGGTTGAGCAGGGACTGTACTCAACTCAGTGCCGGCCTCTGGCGTATCCGATCCACTTGAGACACTAAGTTTTTTGCTTTCTGTTGTGCTAGCCATGGATATTTGAAGTGCGTTTATCTTTGGAGGACGCCTCTCCTATCCGACCTAAGGAGGGCCGGAACCCGCCACACAATCATTCATACACACATACACTCACCAGGAATTAGATTTATGGCCAATGGGAGGAAAAGGAGAAAGGTAAGGATAGGTAAGAGAAGTTTGGAAGGATGTCAGAGGAAAGGAACAAGAATTAGGGGAGAGTGAGGATTGGGGCGTTTTTCCGCCCTTATCGGTGTCCTCAAACCGGGCATTTGAAGTCAGGGTTTGCCATCCCCTATGCGCATCAGGCCAAGGTGCCCGGAGGGAGCGCAACCCCCCTTCCTCCCCTTTCGGGGAGGGAAGTGCAATGCGAGCTCTTAGTCAGCCGCCACGGGCCCCCGGGCCCCCCCGACACGAAAGTGTCGAAGTGGGGGCCCGAAGGACCCGCCGGACTCCCCCCGACACCTAGGTGTCGAAGAGGGGAGCCCGGCGGGCCCGGAGACCCGAGGCGGCCTAAGCCTCTCCACCGGGAGTATCCCGATTCGACACAGCACGATTGGACACAGCCAATCATATCAACCGATGCCTAGGGTAACCAGCACGATTAGCCAATCAAACCAGTGGTGTTGAATCGTGCCGTGTCCAAACGGGTGTCACCCTCTCCACCACGTCAAGGTGGCTCGCGTCGGAGAAGTATTTAAATTTACCTAGTAAAAAGGCGATAGAAGTCGATTAAACTTATTCAAGGTAACGCTGCTGGAAAAGATCGATTAAAGTCGATAAAAACAATTTAATCGATCTAACATGTGAATCTTTCACCCACTTTTTACAATAGGAGTACATTAATTGTGCGAAGTCGATTCAAGTCGATTGAAATTTTTTTATTAAAGTCGATTAAAAGCAATAGTCTTTTTAGCTAATAAAATCGATAGAAGTCGATTAAAAATGATTACAATTCAATCGTTTTTAATCGACTTCTATCGATTTTTTAGCTGGGAAGACTATTGCTTTTAATCGACTTTAATAAAAAATTTCTAATCGACTTGAATCGACTTCGCACAATTAATGTACTCCTATTGTAAAAAGTGGGTGAAAGATTCACATGTTAGATCGATTAAATTTTTTTATCGACTTTAATCGATCTTTTCCAGCAGGGTACTCACGCTCCCCCTGGTGACGATCCAATCTCCGGTCGCCAATCTTGCATTTTGTCTGCCGAGGAGCCTCAAGGCATCCTCAGCAGACAAGTCTGGCTCCTCCACGTGCACCACCACTCGATGGCGCCTAGGCAGCTCATCGACCGGCACTACACGTAGGGAGTTTCCCCCCACTTTCAGTTCGGAGGATAGGCTTTTTAGCCAGTCCCCCGACTGCTCGTCGTCGCACGCGAAAACGAAGGCTCCGTCTCTTTCCCAGGAGCCGGAGAATGTGGGGACTTTGTACCCTCGGGTAACTCGAGGATACGCCCTCTGATCATTTTCCTGATCAGTCCACAGTCCGCGGCTCCTAGCTTCTTATCAGGAAAGCCCTCCAAAATGAGGGCTAATCTGATAAGCCCTTTGGTCGCTTGGGCATATGACCCTTGATCACTGATCTTGGGTCGCTTGCCCTGGCGAGTATCGATAGGGCTAGGGGTGTTATTCCCCGGCCGGGCGCGTTTAAGCGCCACAGTCGGGGCTCCACCGCTACTGGGCCCAGGACTAGGATCGGCTTCAGCGGGAGGGATTTGGTCTTTGCTAGCCTTTCCCTCCCTCTGAAGCTGTTTCTTATAGCGTCTTCTGGCAGCACCGCTATATCTGATTCGGGTTTTGTGTTCCCCTGAGTTGCTTTCCTCCGGTCGTTCGCTCCCTAAGGAAGCCACGCCCTGGAGGACTTCGTCCATTGTGTTGTCTTTGTTTGTTTGTTTGTATGTCGAGTCCATGTTTGTCCCACGAGTACCGCGGAAGCGCGATATCACCCAACCAGAGCCGCGAATGGCTGGGGCTTGGCTAAATACCCCGGAGGTCGCCCGGTATCCGGGGGAACCGTTCGAGACGCAGCACCCCCTGCGCCACGCAGCCGTCGGCACGGTTTCATTAACACCTTGGCTTGGGGGGTCCCTCTTCGTTGGTCGCACCCGGCTCCATCCCTTAGATGGGTGGACCCGGATGCGACCGTAAGCCCCTCCACCACGCCAAGGTGGAGACCCATTCGGGGGGAAATGAATATTAAAACACAATATATTTTAAAAAAAGGTTTACATACATATATTTTATCAATTTTCCCATATGTAAGGTTAGGTAATATAAATTGATTATTAAGAAATTATATATTATTATATATATATATACATATTATGTTTATATATACACATTATGTATTATAAATATAATTTAAGCATTGTATTTAGACTCGTAGAAAAATATGTGCAAATTATAATATTACCCTTTTTTTCTATTTTATATTCTATTTGGTATTTTCCGCGCTGTCAACCTCTGTACTTAGATAGAAGGTTTTTTTGACACTCTGTTTTCTTTTGACAGGTGACAGGTTAGGTCGGCTAGGCTTTCTCTGTCAGTTATATCTATCTTTCTCTCTCACACTTCCGGTTATACCCCAAGCGACGGGAGCCAATCAGAAATCGTTAACGGATCCGCGGATCTCTCTTATAGTATCTCTATATATAGAAGATTAAAAATATATAAAGATTAAAAATATATGTATATAACATTTATATATATATTTATATTTATTTTATTACAAAATTAAATGTTTATAATGTAAAAAGTACAAGTTTTAAGGTGAAAACTTAAATATCAGCTGGCTACAAGTGTCCACCATATTAGTTTTCCACCAATATTACGCATGCGCGACTGCCATATTACATGGTTTTCGGGGACACATTTTATGTACAAAATCAATGGGAGTTAGCGATCTAGTTATAGTATAGATATCTGTGGCTTCGACCAAACTCCGATTAACTCAATCGTTGATTAAAGGGTTGTCAACATGACAAAATAATTTAGTGTGACCAATTGTATTTCTGACGATATACTGTATTTCTACAATTATATTGGCTTCTCTCTGTATATTGTTAGAAATACAATTGGTCACACTGAATTATTTTGTCATGTTGGCAACCCTTTAATCAATGATTGAGTTAAGGCTGCGTTCCATTTAATGATCGCGGCACTCGTAAACGTGATGTGCCTTTGTTTAACTTTTAGCAAACAACAAGGATAAGATGATTCTGCGAGCGTTGCGATCGTTAAGTGGAACGCAGCCTTAATCGGAGTTTGATCGAAGCGGCCCTATGTTAAAGTAAAGAGGAATAGTGATAAAATGGGTGCATCCAGAAGCACAACCGCTCACTGAGCGGCTAAGTAGCAATTGAATGTGATTGGTCTCTATCTTTGAATTCACCAATCACAGTCGAGTGCTACTTAGCCGCTCAGTGAGCGGTTGTGCTTCTGGATGCACCCAATGGCTGCGTTCAGCAGAAAACGCTGCTTTGCAACTGTTGTAAAATTCGTGAGCCTAATTGGTGTATGCTCTTAATTTTGACTGAATCTAAGAGCATACACCAATCAGATTCACGAATTTTACAACAGTTGCAAAGCAGCTTTTCCTGCTGAACGCAGCCAATAAATCCTTGCGTGTAAACGAACATCACTTTTAGGGAGTTATAACTACGATTGTTACTAAACCAGATTAGGCTGCGTTCGGAAACATTACCCGAGTGCCCCCGGGTATCATTTTATCCTTGTTGTTCACCGAATGTTAAACAAAGATAAAATGATACCCGGGTACTTGGGTGATGTTTCCGAACGCAGCCTGAATGTTGCCGTGTAAACGTACTCTATGTATTTTACATATCTATGGCATTAATAGTGTCAGTTGTGTATTCTTTTTGTACCAAGTTAAAAAATAAAGTGATTTATATTTGAAGCGTCTACAAAAGCG
The DNA here is from genome assembly GCA_023638675.1 of Camponotus pennsylvanicus. NCBI lineage: Eukaryota > Metazoa > Arthropoda > Insecta > Hymenoptera > Formicidae > Camponotus > Camponotus pennsylvanicus. The sequence goes on along the minus strand of JALHBL010000484.1, from coordinate 106,020 downwards.
TCAAAATGCCTTGCGAAATGATAACTTTACAGCTTGGCCAATGTGGCAATCAAAGTATTATATGTTATTGCTATGGATATATTCTTTTCATGTGTATTAAAATTTTTTGATGCAATTATAATTTCCAAACAGAGTACCAAATATTATGATTATATAAAAATAATCTGTATGATACTTTTTTTACATGCTAGAAAATATACTCAGCAATGAGATCAAAAAGTTTGATTCATTTTGTGACTTAAGATTTATAAACAAACTTTTTATTATTATCATAAAACATATATATTTTCTTTCTAATAATAAAACTTATGTATTCTTATTCATGTATTTTTTTATAGTTGGATTTGAGTTTTGGAAGAGATTGTGTGCCGAACATGGAATTAGCCCAGAAGGAATTTTGGAAGATTATGCTGTAGATGGAACAGACAGAAAGGATGTTTTTTTTTACCAATCAGATGATGAACATTATATACCTCGTGCTGTATTATTAGATTTGGAACCTAGAGTAATTCACACTATTATGAATTCTCCATATTCAAAGGTAATATACATATTATTATTTTTATATAGTTTTATAGTTATAATTGACATAAAAGAAATCAAAATTTTTTAATTGTTACAAGCTATATAATCCTGAAAATATCTATTTATCAAAACATGGTGGTGGTGCTGGAAATAACTGGGCATCAGGATACCATCAGGGTGAAAAGTTACAGGAAGAAATCTTTGATATATTGGATAGAGAAGCTGATGGTAGTGACAGTTTAGAAGTAATTATCTTTATTCTTTTACCAATAATAATATATAATTTAAAATTAAACAATTAAATTTTGCTAGTATATTTTATGAGTAAAGGTAAGAAAAAAATGTTATATAATGTTATAGATCCAAAAAATGTTATATAATTTTAAGATCCAGAAACATTTTATTAAAATATATTATATTATATTATAGCGAATAACATGAAGTTGCTGTTAATGTATTATGATTTAAAGATATACCAAAGTAATTGAATTAATAAGACATTAGGGGGGTCAATGTAGACTAAGTTAGCAATATGGATTTAATTTATTTATTTTATTATTTATTATTTGAAATCATTGAAGACAATTAGTTTTGGTGAATTAGCAATTTGTATCTGCCCTGAAAACAGTGTGTTATATCAGTATGTAATACAATTTTATATTAAAATGCCATGAGTGTTCTCAAATGAAGAATATGCAAATATGATTGCTTATGGTTTTTACTACCAGTTTTTACACTGTTAGATTTTTCTGTGAGAAAATGTAAAAATGCTAATATACTGTGCAAGAGTTAATCTGTGATAAGAATTGATAAGCAAGATTAATGATGAATGAAACTGAACTAAAGCAAAATAGATATGAAATTTATAGGTATTTAATTTCTCAATGGTGTCAATATTGCATAAGAAATAGCAGACAGTATTTTGAAATGGAAAATTAAATTTTTTTTCAATATAATATGATATGTTTTTGAACCTACAACTGTATAACATTTTTTTTCTTATTTCTACTCGTAGAACATTGACAAAAATTGAATCTTTAATTTTGCTCTGATTTTAATTTCATATCTATAAAAAATATATAAAAAAGATATTAATTTTTTGTCATATAATTTTACAGTTTAAGATAATTAAAAAAAGCTATTGAATTTGTAGGGCTTTGTTTTGTGCCATTCGATAGCAGGAGGTACAGGTTCTGGTATGGGTTCTTTCATGTTAGAATCTCTTGCTGATAGATTTCCTAAAAAATTAATTGAGACATACAGTGTTTTTCCAAATCAAGATGAGATAAGGTAAATATTTATTTATTAAGAAAATTATTCTTTTATGTTTATACATATCAATTCTTTGTTATAGCGATGTCGTAGTACAGCCATATAATTCACTGTTAACATTAAAAAGGCTGACTCAATGCGCAGATTGTGTGGTGGTTTTAGATAATACTGCTTTGAATAGAATTGCCTCAGATAGATTACATATTCAGAATCCTAGCTTTACACAAATTAATAAACTTGTTTCAACAATAATGTCCGTCAGTACAACCACCTTGAGATATCCTTCATATATGAATAATGATTTGGTTGGTTTGATTGCACCACTAATACCAACTCCTCGCTTACACTTCTTAATGACTGGATATACTCCACTTACAACCGATCAAGAGGTAATTAATGATCAAAGTTCAGAATTTATCTTATACTTTATGGTTGATTACTGATATAATCTTACTGATTCATGTCAAATGAAAGCATTGCTATGACAAGTAACAATTAGTAGCTCCAGATTTATGATATTACTATTTGCAATCTAGTAGTAATAGATGTTTAAAATGGAACAATCAGTCATAAGAAACAATAATTTTTGAACTTTGCCAATGATTTATTTGGATAGAAATTTGCTAATTATATACATTGAAATTATATATGCATACTTGTATATATAGTTATTGTATATAGTATTGTACTATTATAAGTATATTTAATATTTTTATTTTATATTTATCTAAGTTCAATCTTATTTAAACCCTGTCATGTATAATTGTCAACCATGACTGAATTTTGTATAAAATATACGATGTTATTATATCTATACTTATAAGAAATATTATTTAATAATAGGGCGCATCTGTAAGGAAAACATCTGTTTTGGACGTAATGCGACGATTGTTGCAACCAAAAAATATGATGGTTTCTACAGCATTAGATAGAAATGCATCTCATTGTTATATATCTATCTTAAACATAATTCAGGTAAATTTCTTTAAAAATGATCATATTTAAAATTGATTATTTCTTGAAATTCACTTAAAAATCGGACATACAAATTATAAAACATATAACACAAAAGACTAATAATGTATTTTAGGGTGAAATAGATCCAACACAAGTGCATAAATCTTTGCAAAGGATTAGAGAACGAAAACTTGCACAGTTTATTCCTTGGGGTCCAGCTAGTATACAAGTAGCTCTTTCAAGAAAATCTCCTTATATACAAAGTACACATCGTGTTTCTGGCCTGATGTTAGCCAATCACACTAATATATCATCAGTGAGTGCTGGCAATTTGACATTACACAATCATTTAAATTGATCAACACAATATATAGTATACAATATATAGTATAGTATACAATACATATATCTATAAAGTATATATTGCTGATTCCTTAGCCTAACAATAAGTGGAGAATGAAGTTAAGAGAGAGAGAGAGAGAGAGAGTAAAAAAATATATTTCCCTCTTTACTCATAGAAGCATTCGTTGTTATGCACATATCGCTCAATACTTTTATGTCAAGAGAGAAAATGATATGTCTGCACTCTAGTGTTGGCTTCACTTTTCAGACAGTATCAGCAGTATATGCTTTATAGATATATAATATAATATTAAAACTTAAATGTACTCCAATAAATAAATATATATATATATATATATATATATATATATATATTATTTATTTATTTATTTATTTATACATATTTATATATATATTTTTTGTAGCTTTTTGACAGAGCTTTACAACAATATGACAAACTGCGTAAGCGAGAAGCGTTTCTAGAACAATTTCGCAAAGAAAAAATGTTTGAAGACAATCTTGATGAATTAGATAATTCGCGAGAAATTGTAGAATATTTGGTGAAAGAATATCAAGCTGCAACTCGACTGGATTATCTTAGTTGGAATCCAAGCAAGACAGATGCATAAAATATTTAACATAACAAACATAAATAACAAATGTATGAGTGATTTTTTTATTTTTGATAATTCCGTTTTCCTAATATTTTAATATTTTATATTTATTTCATAGATAACACAATAGATTAAAATGATATTACAATAGTAAAATAGCTTAAAAAATAAGCAAAATCAAAGTGCTCTTTATAGCTTTCTGTAGCATTAAAATTACGAAGTTTTTATTTGTGAATTTCAGTAAATTTCTTATGAATTCTATTTAACTGTTAAATGCATAGCATATTTTACTTTTGTATTTTTAAATTGTTTGCTTGTCTTGATCTGAATTTTAATAGGATTAATAATTCTTTTTTACTTTTGTGTATAACGATGACAAGAAGGGGGAAGAGTGGCAATTGTAATAAAGCCTGTATGCCCAGGCAATGACTGAGCATGAATAACTGTAAGAAGTTTTCCCTCATGTTTCCTTTCTCTTCTTTCATTCTTCTCAGTCATATTCTCATTTGTATGCTATAATTAAACAATTATATATTTTGTACTTTGTACGCATTAACATTTGTAATTTATATGTTATATTTTAATTTAAAATTTTTTTTCAATATCTTAAAAAATCTTATCTGTATCTTTATCTTAATAAATGTCAAAAGAAAAATATTAATAGGGAATTGTACAAAAAAATATTTAAAATAAGATATTCAAAAATATTCTGTACATTTAAAATTCATTCTATCAAATTTAATATAGCATTTATATCAATATGCTATAGATTTTCAATATAAGATATAATTATTTCATTTTCAATTAAAGATAAATATTCAGTGAATAATAAAATGCACAAAACCTTGTATTTTAAACATTCAAAATCTAATATTGGCAGAGATCTGTATTGAACGTTCATTTCTCTTTGCAAACATTCATATGTATTTAATTCTATGAATCCCTCACAGATAAGTTTGGCACAAGTACGTTGAACTTGCTCAATGCACGGAGAAAAAAAACAAAGCTTTCCACCTATTGAATAACAATTATTGTTATATGTAATATAGAATATAATTTTTGCATAATATAAATGGTATGTCTTGGAATATATTTATACAACACACTGCTATCATATACATATATTAAAATATTTTTGTCAGAAATTATTTATTATATTAATCAATATTTTAAACAAATAATTAATTAATTAATTAAATTAAAGAAAAAGTCTCACCTATTTGTTTTAAAGCAACAGTAGCATGCTTTATAACTAACCATGGATGTGGAAGATCTAGAAAAACTGCATCAATTTTATGTTTCAGTTCTTCTCCAAATCCATCTAAGCAAACATCTCTTTTCTTCAAAGTTACAAAATCACTCAGTCCATGTCTATCAAATTCTGTGCTAGCAATAGACACACGCTGTTCATGAAAATCAAAAGTATATAAGTGACCATTTGGACGTATCACTCGAATTAGAGAATGCGATAATGAGCCACTACCAGTGCCTAAAATTGATTTATGAAAAGAATATAAAGTTCACTTCAATTAATATTACAGCATACCTGTTTCAATAATTGTACTGCCTGGTTTAAGTTCCATTAAATGTGTAATAAGGCTTATATCTGGACTATAAATAATTTGTGTTCTATGTGGCAATATCATTGTCCAGAGCTCTGGTGTTGGTTGTAATACATGGGCCCAACCTTTAGTTAGCTCAATTTTTGAACCGTATTTTTGTCCTACAAGCGAGATGACTTTCAATGCACCATATGTAGTCTGAAATACATTATCCACGAGTTCGGCTTTCTTGTTAAAAGTTTTTGCTTTTACTTCCAGAGAATACATGTTGTTTGGATTCAAATACAAAATAACAACATCTCCCTCTTCTATAACTTCCTTAGTTTTATTGAAACTCATATTCCTCGCAAATATGGAATCAAATGTAAGGAGACAACTAAATAAAAAGAGAAAAAAATTGATAAAAAGATCTCTTACAAAACCAGACACAATGGGTGCGTTCCGAATTACGCATGAAGCGCGTAGACTGCATAGAAAATCGTTGCGCGCATTGGTTGCGTTCAGCAGAAAAAGCTGCTTTGCAACTGTTGTAAAATTCGTGAATCTGATTGGTGCATGCTCTTAGATTCAGTCAAAATTAAGAGCATACACCAATCAGGCTCACGAATTTTACAACAGTTGCAAAGCAGCTTTTCCTGCTGAACGCAGCCATTGGCCGCATTCAGCGGACTCAACCGCTAAGTAGCAGTCGAACATGATTGGTTTCTACTTTCAGATCCGACCAATCAGCGTCGAATTACATCGGAAAATTTAGTTGCCCAACTGTTGAGTCCGCTGAATGCGACCATTGGCCGCATTCAGCAGACTCAACAGTTGGGCAACATTACTAGATTTTCCTATGTAATTCGACGCTGATTGGTCGGACCTAAAAGTAGAAACCAATCATGTTCGATTGCTACTTAGCGGTTGAGTCTGCTGAATGCGGCCATTGGTAGCGCTTTAGGGTGCGTTCCGAATTAAGGCCATGGCACACAAAAAAACGTAAGCAGTAAAACGTAGTCAGTAAGCAAATTGACCAATCATGATTGAGCAGTAAGGGTGAAATCACACGGTGCGGAATAGAGCGTGCGGAATAGAAAGTGCGTCATAGAGCAGCCAATCAGCGCTATTCCGCATTACACATTACGCACGCTTTGGTGTGCTCTGTTCACATGGTACGTAAAAATGACTTAAAAGACTGAAAAAAATTTGAAATGTTTTAAAAATTGAAAAAATTAATTAGAATACATAAACTATTGTAACGAAAATAATCTTTTATACAATTTGAGACATAATATGTCATAAAAACAATCAATCAAAATAAAATTCAATTTTAATTTCTAAATTAATCTGTATTGGATATGTCAAAAAACCTTCTATGACGCACTATGTGAACAGAGCACACTGAAATCGTGCGTGATGCGGAATGCGTATTGTGTATGTTTCTTAGCATCTGCTAACGGATTTTGATTTTGGAGTATCTGTTCTCGTTTTGTATTTTTAATTACAAACTTACTGTAACACAGAATACAAGAAATGTTATTAAATCTACAAAAATTCGCATTTTTTTAAAAATACTGGACATTTTTTTACTCACACTAGATTGTGGTTCACTCATGCTGCTAATATCACTATCCATGTCTATTTATTTTAATAATAAACTTTTTCTTTCCGTTTTAAAATGACCCTCACGACGGACGTACTCCAAATCTGTGATGCACTCGCAGACGACATGAAAAAGTACAGAAACGTGCGGAATAGCGCTGATTGGCTGCTCTATGACGCACTTTCTATTCCGCACGCTCTATTCCGTACCGTGTGATTTCACCCTAAGGCAGCCATATTAAAACGTAAGAAAACGTAAAGGGCAGTCTACAATGGCAGTAGCAGTAGGTCGTAACAGTCGTAAGCGAAATAAACCAAATCCATTTCCTACGGCTATAATGTATGTTCTACGGCGGATGCGCAATCAGAATTAAGAACGCAGAATTCTTCCGTGACTGCGTATGCGCGACCGCCGTAGAACGTACGAAATTCATAGGAAATGGATTTGATTCATTTCGCTTACGACTGCTACGACCTACTGCTACTGCCATTGTAGATTGCCCTTAAAGCGTCGTCTACAATGAGATTTTAAGGAGACTTAAGGCGTAAGACTTAAGAAATTGACCAATCACAGTCAAGTATTAAGAGAATACTCGATTGTGATTGGTCAATTTCTTAAGTCTTACGCCTTAGGTCTCCTTAAAATCTCATTGTAGACGACGCTTAAAAATTCCGATTGGTCGATTTCCTTACTGACTACGTTTTACTGCTTACGTATTTTTGTGTGCCAGGGCTCTTATGGCCATCACACATAAAATTCCATAAGCACGTAAGACGTAAACGTAAGGAAATCGACCAATCACGGTCAAGTATTAGCCCCTCCAAGGGGTCAAAACCAGTGTTGGCAGACGGGTCAGGTTTTTCGCGCATGCGCGGCAAACGAGGCCTCAATAAAGTATCTAATACAGGCAAAAAGGTGTGCCACTGGTCGCCCGAAAAAAATTTTCTCTTAGAAAATTGTTTCGGGTGATCAACAACACACATTTTTATCATACACTATACGAATAACTCACGACTATTTATTAAATATCACAAAACTTTTAATAAACTGTGTCTCACTCAACTATGTCTGTATACCAAGTAATTTTCCTCGAGCCCGCCAAATCTTCCACATGTGGTACATCGCTGGTTAGCCGCCACTACTGTCGCACATGCGCGAAAAACCTGACCCGACTGCCAACACTGGTCAAAACTCGACCGTGATTGGTCGATTTCCTTACGCTTATGTCTTACGTGCTTATGGAATTTCATGTGCGAAAGCCTTTACGCATGAAGCGCGTAGACTGCATAGAAAATCGTTCCGATTAAAGGCCATCACACACAAAATTGCATAGCTGCATATGCATAACATAAGACCATATGGACCAATGAGCAACGAGTATTATTTATGTAAGTCAATATGGCGACTTAATACTCGTTGCTCATTGGTCCATATGGTCTTATGTTATGCATATGCAGCTATGCAATTTTGTGTGTGATGGCCTTAAGGGCTCTCACACACAAAATTGCATAGCTGCATATGCATAGCATAAGACCATATGGACCAATGAGCATCGAGTATTATGTTATGTAAGTCAATATGGCGATTTAATACTCGATGCTCATTGGTTCATATGGTCTTATGCTATGCATATGCAGCTATGCAATTTTGTGTGTGATGGCCTTAAGGGCTCTCACACACAAAATTGCATAGCTGCATATGCATAGCATAAGACCATATGGACCAATGAGCATCGAGTATTATGTTATGTAAGTCAATATAGCGATTTAATACTCGATGCTCATTGGTCCATATGGTCTTATGCTATGCATATGCAGCTATGCAATTTTGTGTGTGAGAGCCCTTAAGGTGGAAGCACATAAAATTGCAGGAGCACATAACCATAAGCATAAGAAAATTGATTGGTTCATTTTCTTATGCATATATTTGTGGACCAATCAATTTTCTTATGCTTATGGTTATGCGCCTATGCAATTTTATGTGCTTTCACCTTTAGGGCTCTCACACACAAAATTGCATAGCTGCATATGCATAACATAAGACCATATGGACCAATGAGCAACGAGTATTACAGGTGGAAGCACATAAAATTGCAGGAGCGTATAACCATAAGCATAAGAAAATTGATTGGTTCATTTTCTTATGCATATATTTGTGGACCAATCAATTTCCTTATGCTTATGGTTATGCGCCTATGCAATTTTATGTGCTTTCACCTTAAGGGCTCTCACACACAAAATTGCATAGCTGCATATGCATAACATAAGACCATATGGACCAATGAGCAACGAGTATTAAGTCGCCATATTGACTTACATAACATAATACTCGATGCTCATTGGTCCATATGGTCTTATGTTATGCATATGCAACTATGCAATTTTGTGTGTGATGGCCTTAAGTCGCCATATTGACTTACATAACATTAATACTCGTTGCTCATTGGTCCATATGGTCTTATGTTATGCATATGCAGCTATGCAATTTTGTGTGTGATGGCCTTAAAGCCCCTTGCACAATAATAGGCAACAGGTAATAAGAACAGAAATAGTATCTATTCTCTACTCCTATTGGCGAATATTTTCTATTTCGCGTATTTATTGGTGAATAGTTTCTATTCCCTATTTCTATTGCCTGTTGCCTAGCATTGGCTGCGTTCAGCAGAAAAAGCTGCTTTACAACTGTTGTAAAATTCGTCAGCCTGATTGGTGTATGCTCTTAATTTTGGCTGAATGTAAGAGTATACACCAATCAGATTCACGAATTTTACACAGTTGCAAAGCAGCTTTTCCTGCTGAACGCAGCCATTGTGCAAGGGGCTTAAAGGTGCCTTTTCATGCAGCGAATTTTTCGCTGCGAATGATATATAGCGAGTAGCGAATAATTCTCCGTGAAGTAGCGAATTATTTGTCGCAAATAAGCGAATAGTAAGAAGTGAGCTGAATTTTTATTTTTCTAAAATGGAAGAAAATTCAATTACTACCTGGACGCGTTGGTATAATCAACAAATACAATTGTTTTTCAATTATGTACAAATAAATAATTTTTATCAAGAAAATATACGGAAAAGGAGAGCTGCTGCCCTTGTTGCTGTACTCTTAAATGTGAAAAAAAGAAAATATTCTCATAAAAAATATTGGATAGCACCCATTTTTTAAGCAAGAAAAGAGCATGGATTCTTTCATGCTGTGCTACCCAAGCTGGTTTTAGAAGACTTGAGATTTCATAATTACATACGTATATCTGCAACTCAATTAGAAGACTTAATCGAAAAAAGAAATTAAGAAAGGCATTTATAAAATAGATAAACATACAAAGTACTTATAAATTTAATTCCTTATAAAAATTCTATAAATATAATTATATACAATAAATATAATTTCTTTTTATAAATTCAATGACTTGTGTTGAATCCATTTTCAAAATGTTGCATCAGCGAATATTCGTAAAAAGCTGAAAAAATCCAGCGATTAGCGTTTATTTGCTAGCGAACTGCGAATGATCACGTGACCTCTATTCGCGGCGATTTATTCGCTACATGAATTGGCACCTTAAGGCCGTGTTCTGAAATTACTGCCAGTACTGCAAATTCTATAGTGCACGTTACGTATATTATATATTTTCAGTGCTGGCAGTAAACTGGCAGCAATTTCGGAACACGGCCTAAGTGTCTAAAGCGAACTGTGAACTTATGGACCTGTTCTTTTTTAGCTACACTGCTGCACTAGTGCAATTAGTTAGAGTGAAAGAAAGTATGTTTGTCTCTTTCTAACTTATTGCACTAGTGCAGCAGTGCAGCTAAAAAGAACAGACCCTATATTATACTAGCTATATGTGCGTATGTATGTATATCATATATATCAATAGTTGTGTATCGTGTGTATATACATACATATATCATACATACGCATTAACTATGCGTGCACATCACACACAAACATTGTGCTCCATACATTTTTTCTCTGTATCTCTGTACATTATTCTTTTTAGTTCTAACGAATTCTGATGGATAGTGTGTAATAGTTATTAAATAGTTTCTTATACTTTTTGCTGTATACTGTGCTTTTAATTATATATGCAAGTAAATGAATGTTTATATGAAATGAGAAACGAATCAATCAGTATGACGATGTGGAATTTATATGCAACATGCTTCAAATGAACAAGTAAGTTTATTCACATTCTTATATATTTAGAATTTTAATACTTCTTAAATATACTTATGATTTTATTTGTATGGGTATATATGTGGCTACTAAGAGAAAAATATTTTTATATATTCATACGTTTTTCTCGTATTATTTTGTTTATCAATATGTATCTTATTAATGGAACTAATAGAAGTGTATCAAAAATATTAATAAATTTAAAGATTGTTGGAATATTCAATAGAATTTTATGATAAAATTAAAAGCCGTAATAATAAAATCCTGCTTTATAAATACATTAAAACAAAATTATAAAACAATGTAATTATAAAATAAAAAAAATTGTAGAATAAGACTTAGTGATTCAAATAAGTGATTAACATATACTCAATATATTTCAATCATTGTAATGAAATCAGTGATTGATACCTCTGACTTAACATATGCAATTTTTTAAATGGCTCCAATAAAAAAAAGAGATTTCAAGTCAACTTGCATATTATGTACTAACATATCATATGCTACAATAAAATAAGAGAAATTCGCCCATTTTGAATCCCCCAGGCTCAGTCATCATTTATATATAAGTTTGCAGGTAATAATGGTAGTATTAAGGAAAAAATAATTTTAGATCTTTAAACCATTGGAAGAACTTCTAACCTCCTAAAGTTATCATTTTACTCGCTAGGACTTATTGATCAGAAAGTGTTAATACTCGTTCAATGGCTTATCATCAGAGCTGTCCAAAATAACAAATATATCACTGCTAATCCAGAAGGTATCTGTAGGAATAGCATTAGGAAAGTTTTTGGTATACCGTAGATATATATGATTAAATGGCAATAATAATATTTACCTATATTAGTGGCTGCAACTTCCCAACATTTGCTGTTTGTATGTTTTCCTTCTAAAAAGTATTCCAGAGGTACTTATCATTGTCATGGACATCACTAATTTCGATTTTTTTTTCATACCAATGTAATGAATTAATAGATCAAGGATATAGCCAACCAAATGTATCAATAAATATATCTAAAAAATATTCAACATTTGTTATCACTGTCATTATAAGAAGATGCCTTAGATGCAAAAAGAAATTTTTAGAAGAGATAAAAAAAATTCTGGAAATTCTAAAATAGAAACTATAAAATAAAAAATTACTAGTTAATTTAAAGTGTAAAAGCATCATATAAATATAAATAACCAAATGAGAACATTTTATGCACCAACATTGATAAAGTCTTAATATTGACCAGCAAGGGCCATTAACACCTAAAAATCTTCAATTCTTTCAGGATAGCCTACAATTGGACATAAGCCTTATCTCTGGGCCCAGTGGGCCTAAAATCTAAGTAAAAATTAGCAAACGTTTCTAAGTCAAATCTAAGTAAAAAGAGCAAACTTTTTTATTTTTTGATCACACAAAATACTTATTTTTTTTCCTTTTTAACAATTTAAATGAAATTTCATAAATCTGAAATTGCATAAACGAATTTCTTTTTATGCAGTAGTTATATATATTTTCTTTATTTCCAGGAATCTAATTTATTTTATGCAATAATACATAAATGGAATAACATCACAATGTTTCCTAACATCCAGAAAAAGGATTATAGAGTTGTGGATCTAATACGACAAAGGGAAATACAAGTATGCCATGAAATAACTTAACTATTAAATATTATATTTGCATTAATAAATTTTTAATTATATGTATTAACTATTATAATTAGCTATTAGTAACTTTTATAACTATATATTTATGATTAAGTGCATTATAATTATGTTCTAATTAAGTATGTTATAATTACCAATGTTATATATTCAATTAATTTAGGACTCAGTCACACATACAATTTTGCAAAAACTACATGTTACCGAAAATCTAATATCACGTCTAGGTTTAGAAAAGGAATTAAATGGTCATACAGGATGTGTTAATTGTTTAGAATGGAATGAAACTGGACAGTATGTATCTGTTATATTCATATTTTTTTATTGTATAGTATCAATGATTCAAAATATTATATTTATCCAGAATACTTGCATCGGCATCAGATGATAAGGATATCATATTGTGGGACCCTTTTCGTTATGAAAAAAAATTAGTACTTCATTCGGGTCATCGTGGGAATATATTCTCTGTAAAAGTAAATATCTATAAACATATATGTATATATACAGGGTGTCCTAAAAGTCCCGGAACGGTCGAATATTTTATAAACTATGCACTTTAGAAAGAAATGTTTCAGACAAAAGTTGTATGGCTTGATGGGACACCATAAGATGGTGTCATTGGTTTGACCTTGAAAAGTCGTTTGAAGGTCACGTGAAGGTCACTTCAATTTTTTTAAATGGAACACCCTATATATTTTTGCACGTTCTTGTAGCTCATCTCGAGAGCTTTCCAAAACACTATAATTAAGTTAGTTTTCATTAAGTACTTTCCGAGTTATGAGGCTTGAAATCATTTCTTAATTTTACATAAACCATAAAATATCTAGTAAAATATTCATTTTTCGATTATCTTACCTTAATACTTTTATGTACAAAATAATGAGAGGAATCAATTGGTGTAAAGAAAAAACATAGTTGTTTCGAAGAAAAAATATGTAATTTGCAATTAACAATTACATATTTTTTCTTAAAAATAACTATGTATTTTCTTTACACCAATTGATTCCTCTCATTATTTTGTGTATAAAAGCATTAAGGTAAGATAATCGAAAAATGAATATTTTACTAGATATTTTATAGTTTATGTAAAATTGAGAAATTATTTCAAGCCTCATAACTCGGAAAGTACTTAATGAAAACTATTCCTCATTATTTTCTAACACCCTGTATACAGGGTGTTAGAAAAGTCTGGAAAAAGTCTGGATTGATTCCTCTCATTATTTTGTACATAAAAGTATTAAGGTAAGATAATCGAAAAATGAATATTTTACTAGATATTTTATGGTTTATATAAAATTAGGAAATTATTTCAAGCCTCATAACTCGAAAAGTACTGAATGAAGAAATACTTTATTACAGTGTTTTGGAAAGCTCTCGAGATAAGCTACAAGAATAAGTAATAAAAAATAGAGGTTCCCATTTAAAAAACGGAAGATGACCTTCAAATGACCTTGAAAATGACCTTTAATGTCGAATTCAAGGTCACTATTAGATAGCCCCCTTTGTTCCCTACAACTTTTATCGGAGTTGTTTTCCTTTAAACGTTGATCCTGAAAAGTTATGAGGGTGGAACTTTTAAAATGGGACACCCTGTATATATATATATATAGTTTTTCCTTTAATTAATATTAATTAATATTGTTCTAATCTTTAAGATATTATTAAAATTTATATATTATATAAATATTACTATTTTGTATTATATAAATATAAAGATCGATAAATATAAATATTGAAAAATTTGTGTGTGTGTGTATATGTGTGTGTATATAAAAAGATTCGTTAGAATTACATAATGATCTTATTATACTTGACATTTTAATATAATTTTTCTTAAAATTTTTAAGATATTGCATGAGATATTTATTTTAATACTATTTGTATTTGCTTCTAGTTTATGCCAAAATCAAATGACAGTATACTGGTATCAGGTGCAGGGGATTGCAAGATTCGGGTGCATGATCTAACACTCTCCGAACCAATATTCACGTGTAAATGCCACAGACAGCGTATTAAACGTATCGCCACTGTGCCCAGTATTCCCTTCTTGTTTTGGAGCGCGGGCGAAGATGGTCTCTTTTTACAATATGACATTCGTACACCGCATATTTGCAGGAGCAACAACCACAGTGTTCTCGTGAACTTGGTTTATCATATGGGTCGTTATGCGGAGGGCAAATGCATTGCCATAAATCCGAGAAAACCTGAGCTGATAGCTATTGGCGCTAACGATGCTTATATTCGGATGTATGATCGACGAATGATAAAATTATCGCAGGTATTTTCAACATACTGCAGCCAATAAATTTTATAAGTATAACATCTAATTTTGAAAACCTATAGCTACCTCCATCTCCCTCTATACATGATAATTCAGATTGGGCAAATGTAAGTCGAGCAGGAAAAGGTGATCCAGATGATAATATCCCATTGGGTAGCACACAATACTTTATAGCAGGTTTGTCCATACAATCAGAGATAGCATGTATCTTTACCTTTACTTTTCTTTGCTAAATATAGTACGATCATTTTAACTAAAATTATCATACAATTCATAATTTAAATATTGAATAGGCCATCTGCATTCTCGTGATGGTAATAAGAGCATTACAACTACCTATTTGACATTCAGTGATAATGGAAATGAATTACTTGTGAATATGGGTGGAGAACAAGTTTATTTATTTGATATCAATGAGTCAAGTAATTCAAAAACATTTCTTAGTTCATCAAGGAAATATTCAAGTAACTATCACAAAACTCGTCATTTTTATGTATGTACACGTGGCAAAATTATTATATTCACATTAAATTATGTTTTACTAGATTCAATCGAGCGGGATGAAGATCTTGGCAAGTATATGAAACAAAACAACATAAGCTATACAGAAAATTTTGTAGAAAAAACTGTAAAAATATTGCCACCCTATGTTGAAGAATTAAAACGTCAAGTGAGTTTATAGAATTATTTCTTACATGTGTGTTTAAATAAGGAATTTGCATCATAAGATATAAATATCTTTAAAAATAAAATTTTTATTTTATTTCTCTATTATACAGGGTGCATAAAAAATATCGAAATTCCTTAATATTTTGAAAAATAAACATTTTCGAAAATATTTTATATAAAAGTTATATGGTTTTATGTAGCGCATTACATGATATTATGACCTTGAATAGTTGTCAAGGTCACGTAAAGGTCACCACTAATTTCTTAAATGGAAACATCATTTTTCTTTACATATTCTTATAGCTTACCTCGAATGCTTTTCAAAACGCTATAATAAAATATTTTTTCATTCCGTACTTTTTGAGTTATGAGGAAAATTACAATATTGGATATCGGATTTACGTCTTTTTTGTGTGTATGTCTGTACACATACACAAAATACTTTTTATAAATACACTCTGTATAAGTCAATAGTGTATATGCATACATACATACATACATACATACATATATATATATATATATATATATATATATATATATATATATATATCATAATAGTATACATATATATCATAATTTATAAAGTTAAATTTATACTCTCTAAGAAGCATTTTTTCACTCATTTCATGATAAATTTTATACTATATATAAATTTTGTATTTTTTGTGACATTTTCTTTTATTTTCCAACTATTATACTTCGTAATCTAAAAGAAATGAAAAGATAAAAAACAGAACAGAATCAAAATATATTCAAAAGTTAAATAAAATATTATATAGAAAAATTTTTACATTGTAATTAATATAAGACATTTTTTATTAACAGGCAAATGAAAGATTCGAGCAGCAGAAGTATTCGCTAGCTATTAATTTGTACAATAAAGCAATTTCTTACTGTCCATGGGCAGCAGTACTATTTGCTAATCGAGCAGCTGCTTACATGAAACGTGCTTGGTAACTATTTTGATAATTTCGTTAAAAGTATGTATACATCAAATAACTTAAAAAAACATACAGCTATGTAATTTTAATGTAGGGATGGCGATATTTATGCCGCTTTACGAGATTGTCAGACAACATTATTTCTCGATTCGGAACATATAAAAGCTCATTTTAGGTAAATCAAATTAGTTTTTATAATTGATAAGTTTAAGAGAAAGTTTAATCATATTAGTAATTAATTATATGAAATTGTTGTCTATTATTATACAATTTCAATTATAGCTCAAAAATTTGTCTAAAAGATAATACATTTAGTTTAAAAGCTATAATAAGAATTTGCTAAAAGTAAAAAACATTAAATGTAAGTTTTAATCTTAGTTGAACAAACATTCTTATTATCAAGTTTTTTAATTTAATTTTTTATGCTGGAATCGATGTTTTTTTTTCAATCATTAAATTTTTATTTTAACTTATACATATGTACAGATTGGCGCGTTGTCTGTTTGATTTAAATCGATCAATTGAAGCTGAAAAAGTACTCAAGAATTTTCAACAAAAATTTCCAGAATATTCATCTAATTCAGCATGTAAAGCATTGAAGATGGATATAAAGGAAGCTATTGATGCTGGTAACATTATTCGATCTCATTCATGAAAATGTGTACAAAATAACAATATGAAATATAAATTTTTGTATATAAATTTATGTTGTAAACTACATATAATTACTAATGCTTTATTTAAAAAATCATTTTTATGTTATTATTCATTAGGAAAAGATGTAACTCAAACCAATCAACCATTTTTTCCAATATCAGAATATGAGCAAGAATGGAGACGTAATACAATCGACTACAAAATGAGATTTTGTGGTCATTGTAATACTACAACTGATATAAAAGAAGCAAACTTCTTTGGAAGGTAACTAACTTTTAATAACATTTAGTGGTATAATAAGATTTTGTTCTTTATTTCATTTTTTTAATTTTATATAATTTATATAATTTATTTTGATCGTGTAATATTAATTCCTGTTTAAAGCAATGATCAATATATAGTAGCTGGATCAGATGATGGTTCTTTTTTCATCTGGGATCGTAATACTACTAATATTATACGTGTACTTCGAGGAGATGATAGAATTGTCAATTGTTTACAACCACATCCATCCACGTGCTTGTTAGCTACCAGTGGTATTGATCCTGTGATCAGATTATGGAGTCCATGGCCAGAGGTAAATCATTTTTTCTACTTTTTTTTTCTTTGTAGTGCACAATGTATATAAATATAATGCATATAATGCGTATGCATTATTATGCAATATAATTTTTAAGTAAATTGCTAAAATTGCTCTCGCCTTCCCTCCTTTTCTCCTTCCTCTCTCTCTTTTCTCTTTCTTTGATTAATTACATCTTATTTTTTTAATGAGATTATATAATTTTCAAATATAAAATAAAAAATACAAGTTATTAATTTATTAATTTTGAAGTTTATTCAAAAAGAAAAAATTTGGAATATTTGTAGATTAAAATCTATTTTTGCTAACTATAATAATTTTGAATAATTGACTAATGAGCTGAATAATTTTTTAAATACAAAACCTTAAAAAAATAAAATTTTTATTTTTTTTAATTACGAAAAGATACAAATTAATTAAAAATTGGCAAGTAAGAGCTAAGGTGCGGTAATTGGATCGCAAGGAAGAAAAAATACATCTTTCTTTTTTTACCTTCTATTTTTCTCGCCCACATGTTCTCTGGAAGATAAGAAGAAATATTAGAAATCTCGAATTGAAATTTAACTTGGATTAACCAAGAAGGATTCGTGCTCTATGCACACATAAATTAATTTTCTGTGAAACTGACGCACGACCATTCGCATCTGACTGTTGTAGTCCGCGATTAAATTTGTGTTTTACATTGAGTAAGCCTTACTCTCTTTTTATAATTTCTTTTTTTCTCAGTTATTATTATATTTAAAAATATTTATTATAATATATACATTAAACACAAATGTTTCATTTTGTGATCTTCAATGTGACATTATTATTAAACGTTATAGAATATTAGACATAATATATGAAATTATATTAATGACATATACAGGGTGAGCCATTTTAATTAACGCACGCAATTATTTCGGAAACAAAGCATTTTAGAGAAAAATGTTTCAGACAAAAGTTTTATGGTTTCGAGGGGGCCATAAGATGGTACCATTGGTTTGACCTTGAAGAGTCATTTGAAGGTCACGTGAAGGTTACTTCAATTTTTTTAAATGGAACACCCTATATATTTTTGCACATTCTTGTAGCTTATCTCGAGAGCTTTCCAAAACACTATAATTAAGTACCTTTTCGTTAAGTACTTTTTGAGTTATGAGGCTTGAAATAATTTCTTAATTTTACATAAACCGTAAAATATCATGTAAAATATTCATTTTTCGATTATCTTACCTTAATACTTTTACGTAGAAAATAATGAGAGGAATCAATTGGTGTAAAGAAAACACATAGTTGTTTTGAAGAAAAAATATGTAATTTGCAATTAACAATTCCATATTTTTTCTTAAAAACAACTATGTGTTTTCTTTACACCAATTGATTCCTCTCATTATTTTGTACGTAAGAGTATTAAGGTAAGATAATCGAAAAATGAATATTTTACAAGATATTTTACGATTTATGTAAAATTAAGAAATTATTTCAAGCCTCATAACTCAAAAAGTACTTAACGAAAAGGTACTTAATTATAGTGTTTTGGAAAGCTCTCGAGATAAGCTACAAGAATGTGCAAAAATATATAGGGTGTTCCTTTTAAAAAAATTGAAGTGACCTTCACGTGACCTTCAAATGACTCTTCAAGGTCAAACCAATGGTACCATCTTATGGCCCCCTCGAAACCATAAAACTTTTGTCTGAAACATTTTTCTCTAAAATGCTTTGTTTCCGAAATAATTGCGTGCGTTAATTAAAATGGCTCACCCTGTATATACACACACGCACACACAAGGCAGGGTGTATCAAAATTCGCGGATGCGGAATGCACAAGCGTGATAGTTCGTGCTAAAAGAAACAACTTTTCTCTTTGGCAAAATTCTGTATTTGATTGTGAAATGATTAATTTTATATTTCGTTATTGTCTGATATTTTGTAATGTTTAACATTAATGTCATGCTGAAGATGGATTAAAAAATGATCTGAAACATTCATATTTAATGCATATATTATAACAATTAATTTTTATTTATTATTACTTGGGCCAATTTTCTATTTTAATTTTGAAAAGATATTGATTATAATTTTCACCAAGAATAGGATATACACAATAAAAATATTTTGTTTGGAGCTATTTTCACATTCTGTTTACTCCAAAATTCTCAAATGGCTCAAACTGTGGTAATGTAATCTATCTTCATTTTCATGGTCCGTTTATGGATTGTAATATAAAAAAAATATTTTATAGTGAAAGTAGATAGAGGAGAAAATTGAATTATATAATATACTTAGAATGACAGCCTCCAATAATAGAGATAGTGGAATTGTTGAAAAAAGGAATATCTATAACTATACTGATCTAAATCTTCTTTCCTGCTTTATAAACAGGAAGAAAAATGTAAGAAAACTCACATTAACAGTGTATTGTAGTGTTAATAGAACTTTAAATCATAAAACTAAAAAATAGTTGAATCAAAATAAGATTTACAAAAAGGTTTTGAAAATGTCTTATTGTTAATGATAGCTACGAGAAAATGTTAGCTATAATAAAAATTAGAGGGTTCCTTAAAAAACAAGTCGACTATAATACAATCTTACAAAGACCATTATTGCCATATTATTTCTTTATAATTTAATAATTAATTTTTGTATTGTTTATTAATTTTTAATTAATTTTTTTATTATTTCCTTATCATTTTTTTTTATTAAAGGAGGAGGATCAATGAGGTTGATTTTTGGGCCAGAGCGTCGCACTTTTTTGATTCCATATTTGTATAGTTGAGGACGACAGCTTTCCAAAACACCTTATGAAAAGCTTTTTACGTTGGGGAAAGTGAAAGTTATAAGTCCTCAAAGTTTAAGAAACATGGCATGTAGGAAGCATGAGAATTATCAAGACTATCTGATTTATGATTTTTTGTGCTAAGTAGACTGCCTTAATTGTGTGTGTGTGTGTGTGTGTGCGCGCGCGCGCGCGCGCGTGCGTGTGTGTGTGTGCGCGCGCGCGTGTGTGTGTGTGTGTGTGTGTGTGTGTGTGTGTGTGTGTGTGTGTGTGTGTGTGTGTGTGTGTGTGTGTGTGTGACAGATTGAAAATATATACATGTATTTGTTATTTTACCCTCCTCTTTTTAAATACGGGCTTGGAACCGTCAATGGCAGAGTTACTTTTTTTGGTTTTTTAAAATGATTTTGTTTTTTTTTGCTTTTTTTGTTTTTTGGGGGGGGGGGTATTTATTTTGTTTTTTTCGTCATAAATGACTGTCATACACCTTTGAGTGAAGTGTGATTGAACTATTATACACAGCTTTTAATGTAGTCAACATTGTATTATCTTTAATAGACGATAAACGACGTCCTGGTTTAAGATGCACTTTACAAGAAGGGCATAATTATTGCTTTGGCATTTTTAAATAACTCACACAGCAAACATCAATAGAGTAATGCAAAATAGAAAAACAATATTTAAGTTCAATTTTTCAAGTCACCTCTTTTCAAAACTGCTAGTCTTAGCATACCGAATTGCATGAAGAAGTAGAATGTAAGACAATCGCTTACGCTCTATACCAACTGTCAATTGTTTGATGAGGATTATCATCGACTGAAACTTTGAGGACTAATAACTTTCACTTTCCCCAACGTAAAAAACTTTTCATAGGGTGTTTTGGAAAGCTCTCGACCTCAACTATACAAATATGCAATCAAAAAAGTGCGACGCTCTGGCCCAAAAATCAACCTTATTGGGCCTCCTTTTAAATTATTTGATAAAATTAAAAAAATATAAATTACTTTGTACATATATATATACAGAATTATACACATACACACACACGCGCACGCACATTCATACGCACACTCATACACATATGTACATGTATATATACAAAAGTATACATTCACCATTTGTATTAAATTTTTCATATCATTTTTTTTACTCTGACCAATTAAAAGAAAAGAGACAAAGATTTCTTATCCTAACTGGTACTTACTAGAAAATTTTAATGATAAATATGAGTGTAATTAATATTATGTTTAGTCCAATATATATTTAGGTATTTGAAAATATTGAAAATATTGGTTTCAAAATTCATAATACAATAAAAAGGAAATAAATCTATATCTCAATATAAATCGAAATAATTTTTATATACAAACTTTTATTTGATTGAATAAAAGTTTATAAATAAATTATTTCGATTATTTTCTTCAATTGAAGTTTTGTTTTCGAAAAAAATAAGTATGAAAAGTTGTCGAGTATTCATACATTATTTTAGCATTTGAAGATTTAAAAATGCAAAAGCCGTTTATCATAATTTAATTCATAGAGCACAACTTTATATTATGGCAAAAAGACACATGTTATTAATTTAATTTTAATTATAGGATGGTAGTGTAAATGAAAGGGAAATTCAGAATCTGGATGATGCTGCATCAGCCAATCAAATACGTATGAACAGTGATCCGTTTGAATTAATGCTTATGAATATGGGATACAGATTTCGTGATCCTCAGCATGAATTTGGTGACGAAAATGGTGAAAATCAATTTAGTCAACCGATAACACAAGCTTTAAATTGCAGGCCAAGTTAAATTCTTGTGAGAAAAAACAGACTAAAATAGATAATTGAATATCTATATTAATATGCATATTATGATTTTTCACACTATTTTAATTTATTTTTTCATCGATCTTGAATTATTTTTATTATATAATAATAAAAGCATTTTTGTAAGATTGAATACAAGATAAAGTTTTGTTTATTAAGATGATATTATGAGTGTATTAAGAAATGTAATCCAAAATTGAGCAAGAATTATATATTTCAAATCTATAATTAATATATCATATTGTGTGTGTGTGTGTGTGTGTGTGTGTTCGTATGTGCGTGTATTGTGCGCGTGTATCTTTGTACAAAATGAGTTTGCTTCTATTTTCTTGTAAGCATATTGTTTTCTATAATGAAAAAGAAACTCAAAATTCAACATGAGTTTCTGTTATTATGGCATTAATATAAATAAGATTTAAAATAAAATATATATAAAATATAAATAAAATTTATAATTATAAATAAAATTTAAAACTCTAAAAATGATTAAATTAAAAATTTAATTGACACATGATGGTATAAGTTCCCATAAATTTTGCAATGTACTGCTTTCTCTTGGCTCTTCTGCTGCAAGTCCTAAATGAATTGAAAAATTAGGTTTTCTTTGACCTGTATTTCCTTCGGAAAAATAATAACCAAACACATTTGATATTTCAGATTGATTATCTTGTATCTCAGTAAAGTGTTCCACAGTAACCTCCTCCTGTGAAGATGCCTGTAATACACACACACAATATTTAATATTTTTTTTTCATTGGACGACGCGTGCGCGTTTTACTTATATTCCAGATTCATTCAACAAAATATTAATATGTTATGGGATGTTATTGAAAAAAATTTATCAAACAATTTGATTTTAAATAGGTATAAAAGTATTTTTAAAAAAGAAAAATAAATTAGTTATTAAGACTCAAACTTATAAATTTAATTTAACCATAATCTATTTTTGGTTCCAGTAAAAGAAATCTCAAACATTTGATTGAAAATTTTATTTGGATTAATAAATCACTCATAATATTATTATGGAAAAATGTATATTAGTATGCATTATAAAGTACCTGATGTTCAAATGTATATTCCACACCAAAAATAGGAAACTTTCTGAATTCTGAAAAAAGTATTGATACTTCTTTGTGAATAATGTGAAGTTGCTGCAAGGGATTAACATGAAAACCTAAAACATATCCTCCGCTAGCTTCTGTACTTAAAATTACTAAAGTTGGTCCAAATTTTGATGTTCTAATAGTAATCTGTAAGAAATTTATAAAAACCATACAATTTATTAAAAATGTTAAATGTATATGTTTCATAAATTTTTTTTCCAACTTCTAAAGATACTAATGTAATAAAAAATATATCTTTTAAAGATTTAACAATTGTTTGTTATTATATATTAGATTGTTATTATTACACACACATACATACATATTCATATTTTCACACTTACATTTTCAATTGTAAGATAAGGTATTGACACATTAAACTGATGATTTACATCTGCATACCATACTAAACGTATATTTGTTATAATAAAAGTTCCGATATTTCCCTGTAAAAAGCCTATTTTTTTAATTTGCGATTATCATGCGTAACAATGTAATTCAAAATGTTAGAAATTAAAACATTCGGAACCTGTTCAACAGACAAATTCCAAACATCTTGCACAGAAGAATGTACTTTTTCTTGAGGTAACAAAACCAGCCGATTTTCACGTATAATACCGCTTCTTAATTTAATTTCTCTGTAAACTTTCGACGATATGTAAGCTCTGTAAAAAACGGTTTATAAAAATAGCTCCTATTAATATGTATATGAGGTGTTTCACATAAAATGTTACAAGTTTTCCGAAACTTGACTCCATATAAAAAAATATTTCAGAACAAATTAATAGAATTTTGAGGGAAAATAACCTTGAATTTTAACGAAGATCATTTTTCAAGATTATGTGAAGGTCAATCTAATCTTTTTTAAAGAAATTCTTCTAGATATTTAAAAGAATTTTAATATAGCAATAAATAGCAATATAAAAAGATGATAATTATCACCTGTAAACGCCTATTACCGAAGTATAATGTCTCGTACTTTTGATATCGTGATTCGTAAATATAAATTCATATCGACAGTTTCGAAATGAAGTTAATATATGAAGAGCTTGCATATATCCTCCATGAATCTAAAAAAAAAAATAATTGCTTGCTACTTCAACAATGCAATAAATATTCGCGCTAAAATGTTTCTTACCGTATGAAGAATTTTCGTGTTTACTGTGATAAATGTATTGTAGCCTATACCTATAAAATTATGCATCTTACTCTCCACCGTTCGAGAAATTATTTATATTAAATAAATAAATTAAAATTATATTTTGTTAAATTACAAATTATACTGTACGATATTTTGTGTCATACTTAAATTGATTCGTGGTAAGGATAAAGAATGCCATAAGATTCTTAAGTTTGTGACAATCAATTTTCCTAAATCTCCAGCATTGCCTTTTGTATCTTCTATCATGTCAAGTTTATCAACAGTCAGTTCACCAGATTGTAGTTGCATATTACTACATACAAAAATAATTTTAACTGTTAAGCATTGCACACCTGTGTGAAGTTAGCCCCGCACTTTTTGAATTTTATATTTTTATTAATTGTGCTGCATTGTGCTACGCATTATGCTGATTTGTACCGCAAACCGTAGCTTAATAATATAAACCATTTTTTAGAAAATTAAAAAAAACGAAATTTGCGGCAGCCCCGCACTTTTCGAATTTTGAATTTTTATTGATTGTGCTGTATTGTGCTACGTTTGTGCTAATGTGTGCCGCAAACCGTAACTCAATAACTTGAATCATATTCGAGAAAATTAAAAACAAAAAAAAAATTACTAGTCCCGCACTTTGTCCCAATCGAGTTCAATTTTTTTTAATAAATTGGCATTACCCACACAGCACATGATATCATTCGAATATTCTATATTCATACTGTAAATATACGTTACAGATGTAATATACTGAGAATAATCCCATAACATCTCTTGTTGTATATTACTTTTCATATATTCTCAGAATATACTTTGAATATCTCGTATTAGTATATTCTTTCTCGTATATTTTCAGGATACTCTATAATATTGCATGTGTTTCTTCATTTTGCCGCTACGCGCGCCACCAAACTCGTACTTAATTTTTGGTGAAATGGACATAAAGGACTGGTACTAACATGAGTTCCAGTTTCTTCTTTTTTCCTTTTAGTCAGTTTAATTTATAATAAACTGACTTAATTTAAAGTAATTTGTTTAATAATCTGGATTCTCTCTCTCTCTCTCTCTCTCCTTGTTGGAATTCAGAATATTAAACAGATTATTTGAAATTAAAATGAGAAGTAATCCATTTACTGCATTTATTAATATTACCAAGTGTACTTACATAATTGTACATAGATTATCGAGATCAATATTTCCATAAGAATCATTTAATAAACACTAATAGGTGTTTTCAAACGTTTTATATTCATCTATTAGAAATAACATTTTTGTCTGAAGCTTTATTTATATAGTAAATAATTTTACATTTTTATTTATTTTTTACATGAAGAATCTATTTTTTATTCTATATATAGTCCAACTGTCTTCTATATTCATATATAATTTATTAATGTAAAAATATGCTTAAAATATTCTAAAAATATACTCATAATATACCAAGAAATATTCTGAGTATATACTGAGTAGGTTTCTAAGGCAGACATAGGAACATCCTCCGTATATTCTCAAAATATCATAGTACGTATATCGAATATTAGTGGGATATACACAATCTACGTTTGCGATATACTGAGTACATACTTAGGATCTACCTGTGCTGTATGGGTAGTTTGTGCCGTTAAGCAAACTTTGTTATCTTATTCCATTTAGCTAAAAAAATTCGTAAAGTTAAAAGCAATAATAATACATAAATCATTTTTTATAGTATTAATTGAATTTCTATCAATTGTGTTATATTGTCTTCATAATTAGGAAGGATAAACAGATAAAAAAATATAGGTAATTATAAAGTTTGATTAAATATTTAATAACAAGGAGTGGGGGGTGAAAAAATTTAATATTTTTTATTTTTTTCTCTTGTGCTAGATTGTGCTAAACGAGTACAACAACTTTTTCTAATGACAAAATGCCGTCAGATCATTAGTTTTTGTTGTGGAATAGAAATTAGAAACGAATTTTTAGGAATACAAAATTTTACATGCATGTATTTTTCAAACTATAACAGATAATCTGATTCTGCAAGTTGTGCTATATTCTGCTACCAAAGACGAAGAAATAACAAGTAAAAGATGCATCAACAATCCCAGAGATTGATTAAATATCGATTAAAAGGGGGTGGGGGTGACAAAAAATTTAATTTCTTTAATTTTTTTTTCTCTTGTGCCAGATTGTGCTAGACGAGTACAACAACTTTTCCTAATGACAAAATGTCATTAGATCATTGGTTTTTGTTGATTTCTAATTTCGTATGTGCTACACAATTTAACGATCTGAGAAAATTTTGTCATTAAGAAAAGTTGTTGTACTCGTCTAGCACAATCTGGCACAAGAGAACAAAAATTTAAAAAATTAAATTTTTTTCACCCTCACCCCCTTTTAATCGATATTTAATTAATCTCTGGGATTGTTGATGCATCTTTTGCTTGTTATTTCTTCGTCTTTGGTAGCACAATATAGCACAACTTGCAGAATCAGATTATCTGTTATAGTTTGAAAAATACATGCATGTAAAATTTTATATTCCTAAAAATTCGTTTCTAATTTCTGTTCCACAACAAAAACTAATGATCTGACGACATTTTGTCATTAGGAAAAGTTGTTGTACTCGTCTAGCACAATCTGGCACAAGAGAAAAAAATTAAAGAAATTAAATTTTTTTTACCCCCACCCCCTTTTAATCGATATTTAATCAATCTCTGGGATTGTTGATGCATCTTTTACTTGTCATTTCTTCGTCTTTGGTAACACAGTATAGCACAACTTGCAGAATCAGATTATCTGTATAGTTTGAAAAATACATGCATGTAAAATTTTGTATTCCTAAAAATTCGTTTCTAATTTCTATTCCACAACAAAAACTAATGATCTGACGGCATTTTGTCATTAGAAAAAGTTGTTGTACTCGTTTAGCACAATCTAGCACAAGAGAAAAAAAATAAAAAATGAAATTTTTTTCACCCCCCACTACTTTTTATTAAATATTTAATCAAACTTTATAATTACCTATATTTTTTTATCTGTTTCTCCTTCCTAATTATGAGGACAATATAACACAATTGATAGAAATTCAATTAATGCTATAAAAAATGATTTATGTATTATTATTGTTTTTAAATTTACGAATTTTTTTTAGCTAAATGGAATAAGATAACAAAGTTTGCTTAACGGCACAATACGGCACAAACTATTGCCAATTTATTAAAAAAAATTGAATTCGATTGGGACAAAGTGCGGGGCTAGTAATTTTTTTTTTTTTTTTAATTTTCTCGAATATGGTTCAAGTTATTGAGTTGCGGTTTGCGGCACACATTAGCACAAACGTAGCACAATACAGCACAATCAATAAAAATTCAAAATTCGAAAAGTGCGGGGCTGCCGCAAATTTCGTTTTTTTAATTTTCTAAAAAATGGTTTAAATTATTAAGCTACGGTTTGCGGCACAAATCAGCACAAACGTAGCACAATGCAGCACAATTAATAAAAATATAAAATTCAAAAAGTGCGGGACTAACTTCACACAGGTGCATTGCACTCTATAATAATTTCTCATGGATTTCATTTTTAATATGGCTATTTAATTACACATATGTGACATTTAATATAAGAGATACATTTAGATATATAAATGTGAAATAAGAATTGAATAACTACATTTAGCATATTAAATAACATATATTAAACAAAATTGAAAATAATTAAAATTTTATAATTACGAGTGAGATATATCAAATCTGACTTCATTGTCTTGCCACATTTTGGATATCAACTAAACAAGGCGACTATAGCTGATTTTAGTCAGACAGAAAATCAATACTGTTGTCATATCTACAGAGATGCACAACAATATGCTTTGTGATGTTGAAAGAGATTCTTTCTACATAAAATCAAACTTATCTTGTGTTACCAACAACAAATATTTAAATTAATTACATAAAAATAAAAATAGCATAAATAAAAAATTTAATAACAAAAGAGTCGAAAAACTATATATATATATATATTAATTTCAAAGGAATTCAAAGGATATATATTTCTGCCCTGTTTCATTACAGTTACATTACAGTCAAAAACTTATATCTCATTACACTATTCTTCCGGCCAAGGTTTGCCTATACCCTGTGATGCACCCATTCTGGATGGATCTTGACTTGGATAATGTATAGGAGTCGTTCCTGGAGGGAAAATCGGCGTCGCAGCTGCAGCCGCCATTTGTGGCGGGAACATAAATTGAGGTGCAACAGGCGGTGGTGGAATCATCATTGGCGGCATCATGCCAGGTGTGGTCTGCAGGTTGAAAAAATTATTACCCATAGTTTCTGGTGGTGGTGGTAATGCTCCAGGTAATCCCGGAACAGGTTCGAGAATCTCTCTCATTGCTTCTGTTGCAGATATTGTTTGCCTTCCCTGAGAACGGCCCCATTTTATAGTGAGTCGTCTTCCACCCAATATCAATTTGTTGAACGTTCTTTCTGCCGCTGCCTCGGCAGCATTTCTTTGTGTATATTGGATGAAGGCACATTGTTGACGTGGCACCATAGTTACAGAACGTATCTCACCATATTGATAGAAATGATCGCGCAATTGTTTCTCTGTTAGTACATCACCTAAATTGCCAATATACAATGTCGTGATAGATTTATCTTCAGGTGGATCGAGCTTGGGCATAGCTGCCGCTCTTCGCATAAGTTTGTCTGCCACTGGATCATTCACACCATAATAACGATCTTTTATGTTCTGATCGGCTAACGGATCGTCGGGATCTGTTGGCTTTTCATGTCGATAAGGACATTCTTCGCCTCTCTTACATTCACCTTTTACCCAAAATGAACAAATATGTGGTCTATTTCTCTTATAGTATGGACTCGTTCTAGCTAATTTCATTAAGAGATCGCTAGCTGCGGCAGATTTGCCAACAGCACCAGCTGGCGTTGTTGGATCAATTTTTCCAATTTCATTGTCTATATTTTGTACATAATATTCTTTATTTACATCTGAACGTGGCAAATCATCTTTAATCTTCAAAGCAGCATCACGAACTTGAATAGGCAGACCATATTCCAAATCTAATAAACATGTTTGACAAACATTTTTCAATCGACTACATGTCTGACAGACTTCAGTCTTTTTAAATCGCATCCTTGCTCCAGGACACCATCTAAATACTGTAAATGGTCGCATACATATCTTGCATTCTTTTCCATATTTTTCTTTTGTCTACAAACAAATATATAATGGTTATGATAAAGTTTAATAAAAATACTTTATTTTCATTAAAAAAAAAAAAAAAAAGAGAATATATTAGGTTTTGCAACCCTATTTGTCACTATTTGTTAAATTCAGATAAAAGTTCCCATTGATATATATTACTTCACAATATAAAGAATATTTAAAAGAAAAATATTCGTGTAGTAACTGTATAACTTACCATACGGATATATGGATTATCTCCTAAGCATGTCTGACATAGTATTGGAAATTCCTATATGAATAATACAAAGATATAAGAAAAAATTCCATTTTTAAGAATGTGAGAACACCAATATAAAATTCTTTAATCTCCTTATACTTACGGCATCCTCCCAATTTTGTCTGTTATATGTATTGGTAGTTTTCGATGTAGCCATAATGCATTAGTTTATCTTCAATACAAAAGCAATTAATATTATATTTTCACCACTTACAACATAAACATTGAGATACTAGCTTCCATCGAATGCAAACCACAGATATCTATACTATAACTAGATCGCTAACTCCCATTGATTTTGTACATAAAATGTGTCCCCGAAAACCATGTAATATGGCGGTCGCGCATGCGTAAAGGTGCCTTTTCACTAAAGACCTATAATCAGAGATGCGCCAATGACTCCCCACCACGATTTCTATCCGCCATCTTGTACCCTATGACGTCATTGACATCACATGTGGGTTGCGTTCCAAAATTCACTGCTAGTACTGAAAATCTATAGTTTACGTGACGTACACTATAGATTTTCAGTACTGGCAGTGAATTTTGGAACACAGCCGTGCTTGTTCCTAGCAAAACAATCTTTCTTAATTTAAAAAAATTTATGTAAGCTAATTGGGATTATTATAAAATGTCCTAATGTCGCTAGTCAAATAATCAAAGGATCAATTAAAATAATGTGTTCAACCAAACTAGCCAGAAATTTTTGTTTATTAATACAACGTTTCGACCATATGGTTGTGGTCCTTATCAAGGACTGATAAGGACCACAACCATATGGTCGAAACGTTGTATTAATAAACAAAAATTTCTGGCTAGTTTGGTCGAACACATTATTTTAATTGATCCTTTAATTGAGATTATTGTTATGAACTTATAATATTACATAATACATGAAAAAACAAGATCTTAGGGCCTCCGCACAAGGTGTTCCGTATCGCATTACGTTACGTTAAGTATAGATCGTAAATTTAACTCCGTACGTAAAATTAAACTTCAGTCAACGCACAGAAGAAATCGTAACGTAAAGACATGTCTTTACGTTACGATTTCTTCTGTGCGTTGACTGAAGTTTAATTTTACGTACGGAGTTAAATTTACGATCTATACTTAACGTAACGTAATGCGATACGGAACACCTTGTGCGGAGGCCCTTACTCAGATTTAACACGAGCAACAATTAGCATGACGTCAATAAACATCATCAGTAACGACATTAATGACATCATGGGGTACAAGATGGCGGAAAAACCACGTGATTTTACAGTGACCAATTAAAAACTGTTCGCCATTGGCGCATCTCTGATTATAGGTCTCTACTTTTCACGAGTCGCTGAAACCGATTGTTTGAGCGACAAAAATGATCACGTGACAACTTTTGTCGCTGAACTATTACAACGGTAATTTTTGTACATGAAAAGGGTAGCAGCGACAAAATTGAAAGTTGAGACAGATTTTGCGTTATTTGTGTAATCAGTTAAGACAGATTTTGCATTTTTTTTATTTTCTTCATGTTCATCTTCCTCGAATAGATACATCTTTGCATCTTCATGGATTCTTTAAGAATTCTCGGTTCTGTCTGCAAGGTTATGTCACAGGTTATGTCTTTCTTGGTACACTAGTACACACAATCACACAGCGCGGCAGTAGTGTTTCACATAGCAATTGAGCGATAACACTTTTTCTCTCTTTGTAGTTGAATCAGTTCAAACTACAAAATTATAGCCGCTGGAATACGTGCGACAAATTTGTCGCTTTAATTGCTTATTTTAGCAGCACGTGAAATTGCACCTTTAGTCTATGTATGCACGCATATGATTTTGTCTCTTAAAGCATTGTACACGCACCGGCAGGAATGGCGTCCCGGTATGCTTGTGTGACGCTCACTGACGTCACACTCACACAAGCGAAGCGCGCATGTACGCGGGCTGGGCAGCGAGAGAGAAAGTGGGGGTAGAGTAGTGGGGGGCATTTCGATGTTGCGTCCTTCGCGCACGACATAAGAGCGAGAGAGAAAACACTATAAGACGTGATACCGAGTTAGGCCGGTATTCATAGTCCGTTCTTATATTTAAGATCGTCTTAAGAACCCATTCAACCAATCAATGACCGCATTGCACCTATTTGATTGGTTGAATGGGTTCTTAAGACGATCTTAAATATAAGAACGGATTATGAATACCGGCCTTAGAGGTGTCCGATAGCCATCTCTCTCGCTCGACGCTCGAAAGAGAGAGTGCGAGCGAGACAGCTATATACCGCGCGAGACACCGCGCTATTTCTATACGTGTCTCTTGCGCTCTAGTATCGATATGCGTACTTTTCTTTTCTTTCTTTAAGAAATGCGGCTTAATCGCGTGCACTAAAGATCGGCATTCATTTCTATTAAATTAAATTAATTAAATTATATAAAAAGATAAAATTTAATGAATAAATTCTTGGCTCACGTACGTGCGCGCTTCGTGTGTGTGCGTATGACGTCGATCGTCCACATACATACCGCGACACCATTCCTGCCGGTGCGTGTACATATCGAAGCAATAATCGTATACGCAGCGGTGTAAACACCGCTTGAGGGACAAACTCGCTTTGCTTGTGTGCGTGCGAGCACGTACGTGAGACTGAAGAAAATCCGGGAGGAAAATAAAGTAACGTAAAATGTCACAATTTTGATATACGATCATCATTTCTTGGGATTGACCGCACCGATTTTATTCAAACTGGCCGCAATCGAAAGCTTGTATTCAGATTATATTATAAAAGTGTCGTTAGATTTTTGATTACGGTCTTAGTTTCTGAAATATCTGAATCGAAAGTTTACATGACCTGAAATTCCGGATAAGGTATTTGGTAGCGCCGCGTCGAGAGCAGTGACTCTCAATGCTCGGATCCTGTTTTTTATGTACTTGGCGTCACGACGTTACCGCGTCGCTTGATCTCAAGTATTATAAGTTAAATTCAATTACTTTCACTATTTACTGTATTATTAATTTAATTAAATTGAACTAGTCCTTTACTATATGTGAGATATAACTATTATATAACATATATTACATATTATATGATATTAGAAGAAAATTGTAATTAACCGATAATTCGCCGATAATAGTCTTATTTAGCATCTGTAATAATCAATTTTATTGCATTTAGATTACATATTTATATGAACGACCAGACGCTGGAGATTCTGCTCGGGATCTGTTGCCAATCTGCCGTCAGATTACGCGTGCGCAGATCCTGTTCGGTTTCTGCCGACAATTTGACGTCAAGCCATGTTAACAGATCCTGCTCGGTTTTTGCTGACAATCTACTGTCAGATTCTGTGAGCAGGTTTTGCTAGCAAATCGTGAGCCTATTGCGGACATAACGAATGTCAATCTGTTAGCAACTTTTGTGGAAATCTGTCGCGTCTGCTGACAAATTGCGCGGATTTTGTTTACCGAGATGTTAAGATATTAAGATATTAGGATATTAAGGATAGTTTAGAAATGCTTATAATCCCAGTAAACACTATTATATTAATGTTATAAGCAATATAAAACGAAATGTTACAAGTAATATATATAAGTATCATGAGTAAGATATTGATTAATTGTAATTTCTTATTTATAAATGTAATATGTAATATAACATATGCAGGGTTGGGAAGTAACTCGTTACTTGTAACGAAGTTACAGTTATAGTTACTTTTTTTCGGTAACTCTAACTTAACTCGTTCCTTTTTTTCAATTTGTAACTGTAACTTAACTCAGTTACATATTTTCGGTAACTTAACTAATTTATAATAATTATTTTAATAGTTACTTTATATATATATATATATATATATATATATATATTATATATAAAGATAAAATATATAATAGATATAAAATATATAATATATAAAGATTTAAAAAAATATATATATATTTTTTTTTAATCTTTGCAAATCGTATTGGACCGCCTTGCACTTGCGCATAAACGCTTTTATCGATACTTTATGATCCAATGCATATGCTCCCATTTGTTATTAATAAATATTTTAAATATATTAAAAAAACTAACTAAAAAAATATAGTAATAAATATTTGTAATTTGGATTATTCGTGATGTATATATATACACATATATAAAAAATATAGTAAAAAAGTAAAGATTAATTATATACATATACTATCTATCTTAAAATAATGAAATTATAAGAGTGATGCAATAAAATTATATTTTTTATAAGTTTTCTTTTACATTAAATAAAAATTTTTATTTTTATTCAGCTGTTTTTAAATTAAAATAAATATATATCTCTCTTTTTAAAGTAAATGCCATTCTAAAATTTCCTATAATTTGCAAGAATTAAATTAATATCTTATAAGATTGTCATTAAATTTTTATTACTGCGTGCAGATTTAATATTTTTATTTCCATTCCAAGGAAGTAACTACAAAGTAACGACTCGTTACTTTTTAAGTAACTGTAACTGTAACGCGTTACTTTTCAGAATCGGTAACTTGTAACTGTAACTAATTACAAGTAACTTTCCCAACTCTGAACATATGTTACATCATAGTTATATTCTATGTAGAATTAGTTCATATAGAATACTGATCATATATATGAAATAATTAATTAAATAAAATAAATTAAGTATATTCATTAATTTATAAAACTTGGAATTTAATTTATATATAAATTGTAGTTTTTTACTTTAGACAATAAATAGATTCCCATTTACCCGTTTCATTTCTGATAATGTGTTTAACATTTTGAATCTCTTATTAGGATTATATTAGAAATTAAACTAAAGATATATAATTTAGATCTTATGTTGGTTGTCTTTTGTAGGATATATCCATTTCATGATAAAGAATTGAATATAAATTAGTTAAAATCTGGTTTCGGTATATATAGCAACCAAATATCTAACAATATTATATTACAATATTTTTTGTTATGTTACTGTCGTAATGTTGCAAAATAATACGATATATTAGTTTTATATCATATAGATAACTTGCGTTATATTATTTGTTACTTCTATATATTACAGCAACAGTGTTTATTGGGATAATATTTAAAATATATTAAGAATAGGGCACTTTTTGAGATTATAGTCCATATTCTAAATACTCTTTTATCGATAAAAGTGTCTCTAAAAGTGGCTTGTAGCCAATCAGAAGGCTTATAAGCCACTTTTAGAAACACTTTTATCGATAAAAGAGAATTCAGAATATGAACTTATATACATATATAGGTATACACACACACGGTTGAAATTTTCGAAAAAAACTGATACAAAAGTTATTAAGCTCATTGAGTACTATCGATAGAGTAACTACAAAGTACCTCTTTCCATTTAAAAAAAAATTTTTTTTTAAATTCTTGATGTGAAAAACGGACATTCAAGGTCATCAAAGTATGTGCCCCTACTTATCCTACAATTTTCATAATGGATGTCTTTTACCTATCTCTTACCGTTTCCGAGAAAAACACGGTGGACGTTTTATCAGACTCACCCTGTGTGTGTGTATATATACAGGGTGTATAAAAAAGGTCGGAACCCTTGAATATTTCGAAAAATATAAGTTTTATCAAAAAATGTTTCAGACAAAAGTTGTACGGTTTAAAAAGTTCTATTTACTGGCAATATCATTTTGACCTTGAAGAGTCACTGGAAGGTCACGTGAAGGTCACTTCAATTTTTTTAAATGGAACACCCTATATATTTTTGCAAATTCTTGTAGCTTATCTCGATAGCTTTCCAAAACACTATAATTATATACCTTTTCGTTAAGTACTTTTTGAGTTATGAGGCTTGAAATAATTTCTTAATTTTACATAAACCGTAAAATATCTTGTAAAATATTTATTTTTCGATTATCTTACCTTAATACTTTTATGTACAAAATAATGAGAGGAATCAATTGGTGTAAAGAAAACACATAGTTGTTTTTAAGAAAAAATATGGAATTGTTAATTGCAAATTACATATTTTTTCTTCAAAACAACTATGTGTTTTCTTTACACCAATTGATTCCTCTCATTATTTTGTACGTAAAAGTATTAAGGTAAGATAATCGAAAAATAAATATTTTACAAGATATTTTACGGTTTATGTAAAATTAAGAAATTATTTCAAGCCTCATAACTCAAAAAGTACTTAACGAAAAGGTATATAATTATAGTGTTTTGGAAAGCTATCGAGATAAGCTACAAGAATTTGCAAAAATATATAGGGTGTTCCATTTAAAAAAATTGAAGTGACCTTCACGTGACCTTCCAGTGACTCTTCAAGGTCAAAATGATATTGCCAGTAAATAGAACTTTTTAAACCCTACAACTTTTGTCTGAAACATTTTTTGATAAAACTTATATTTTTCGAAATATTCAAGGGTTCCGACCTTTTTTATACACCCTGTATATATATATATATATATATATATATATATATATATATATGTGTGTGTGTGTGTGTGTGTGTGTGTGTGTGTGTGTGTGTGTGTGTGTGTATACAGGGTGAGTTTTCTAAAGTGTTTCAAACTTATATCTCGAAAACAAGGTGTTTTAGAGAAAAATGTCTCAAGTTACACCACTTGAAAGTTACAGTATCACCGGCATTAGCATTATTTAAGGTGTACCATGTGGAAGTTGCTCGGTCAGATTTACACCTCTTTTGTGTTGTGTGTGTATAATACTAATGTCGGCGGTACTGTAATTTTCAAACATCATACTCGGAAAATACTTAATGAAAAATAATTTAATTATAGCGTTTTGTCGTGATGAGTTACAAAAAAGTGCATCGAAAAATGGGAGTTTCTATTTAAGAAATTGAAAGTATGAAACATTTCCCTCTAAAATGCTTTGTTTCCGATATAAGTTTGTAACACTTTAGAAAACTCACCTTGTATATATATACCTCGCTAACGCATGAACTTGGCGCGAGACACTACCGTGTCTCTTGATATATATATATTTAAATAATTAAAATTAAATACAACATATAAATGGTTAAATTTCTATTCATATTCATAATTGTTATCACAATATTCATCTTCAGATGTCGCATGAGATTCAAGTATCTGTCCAAGTGATATTTCCGTAGATTCAGGTTCTTCTTCATCAAAATAGTCATCATTATCATAAACTGTAACAGAAATAGAGAACTAATAAGATTTATTAATATTTAACACTATTATTTATTATTACTTAATAAATATTAATCATACAATAAAAATAGACTAAAAATGAAAAGATTATACTACCGTTTTCGGTCATATTCGCTGTAACTACATCTACCGAATTAATTTCTTTTTTCGTGAATTCTTCATCTTCCTTTTTTAATGTTTTATATTCTTTTTTTGATTGTTCAGTATTCGGTTTAATAGAACGATATTTTTTCGGTAGCGGAACGTCTGCAGTCTTCAGTGTAGAATTGATCGTTACTCTAATAGATATATAATAATTATTATGTATTTGTCAAGCGATTAAAATTGATTCACCCAAAACTATGAAATATTATATACTAACGGATTATTAATAGTTGCATTGTCCAACTCTAACATGTTTTTTGTAAGTAATTTTTGATTGTTTTGTTGATTATTTTGTTGGTAATTATTTATGTTTTTTAACACTTCATAATTAATTTTAGATGATATTTTTTTTCTTGCAGCATTTTTTCAATTGCTTCACCTAATGAGAAGAAGAATATAAAAAACCTCAATATATGTATAATAAATATATCGATAAATAAAAACAAAAAATTAAAGTAAACTTACTAGCGGTATTCGCAGGCATTTTGTTCTTCCTGGAAACTGTCTTTCTTTTTTTCTTTTCATTTTTACCTTCTTCCTTCTCTTTCAAACGCTTTTCTTCTTTTTCCTTTTGCTGAACAAGATAGTCAGCGTTTACTTTGTTCCAAAGAGCAGATTTAGATTGCGATTCTTTTTCCGAAAGAATGTAGCTATCTAATTCTTCATCATCAATGTCACTTAAATAAATTTCCTTAGAAGACTAACAAAAAAATTTCCTAATTATTATTATAAATATCCAGTACATAATATTATAGATTAATTAATTTTGAAAAAATATAAAGACAAGTTTTATATTTTATATTTAAAATATAAAAGAACACAAGAACAAAGTACTTACAAAGTGAGGTTGCAGTTGACTTTTCACCGATTTTAATCTTCTTGTTGTAGTGAATCTATATTGAATATAGTTAAGCCCTGTAAAAGTCTTTCACCTCCATTGCGCTTTTTTTAAGTAATATTTGAAATTTTAATGATCGGTAATGTATGTTGTAAAACATAATGAAAGACAGATTTTCAACTAGTGCTGTATGCTTGTATGCTGTAGTGAATGAGCGCAAGATTAGTAACAGAGAACCCGGGAGCGAAACCTATGGTTTCGAGCAATTTCTTTTTTTGTTATTTTTTTAAATAATTTTATATGTAATATATAATTATTTTATATATTATATGTACATATAATATATAAATTATTTATTAAATAAATATAAATATATAATAAATTATTTTATTCTTATATAAATAAGACATAATATCATTTATATAAAATATTCGTTTTTTTTTTGCTTTTGTGATTCGTATCATCCGATCCAATGTACAAAATCAATATAAACATTGATAAATATATGTAAGCAACATGCATTCTAACATGTTCATTAGTGTGTCATTTATATAACAATAAAATAATTTATTTATTATAAATAATTTATTTATTATATATTTATATTTAATAAGAAATTATAGAAAATGTATGAATATTTAAAAATAAAAGTAAAAATATTTCTCTGTAAAAATTTCATTTATATTTTACTGTCATTTTTATGCAGACAAATATATTAGAAGATATATACGCGTATTTAAATATATGCCAAAATAATTTCTACATAGTAAGTAATTTATATTACATGTACACATATATCAAATAATTATACATATATTACACATATAAAATAATTTTAAAAAATAACAAAAAAAGAAATTGCTCGAAATGACGGATTTTGATCCCAGGTTCCCTCTGTTACCCATATAGCACAGAAGCTTGCATCAACATTACTGCAATGTTACAACATTGCACATTGCAGTGTAATGCTGCAGAAATATTGCAGAGACATTATCTTGTAACATTACTTTGGCAATGTTGCAGCAACATTTTAACATAGCAAAAATGTATAACATGTGTTTCTTTATTTGCCGCTACGTGGCGACACCAAACTTAACTAATTCGTATTTGAATTTTCATCTAAAATGGATATAAGGTCTATAAAAGACTAATGTAGTAATTATATTTCTTGTCTTGTGTCAGTTTAATTTCTGATAACTGACTTGATTTATTTAATATTCTGAATCCTAATAAGAGATCCAGATTATTAAACAAATGATTTGTTTAATAATCTGGATCCCTCGTTGGGATTCAGAATATTAAACAGATTTTCTTCAATTTGAATGGATAAATGGGAAATAGTTCATTTGTTGCATGTATTAAAATATTCTGGTGTCGAGGGTATGTAAAATAATTGTCTGTATATTGAATGTATATTGAAATAAATATTTAATAAGAAACATTTAATAAAAAAACACTAATAGATGAATTTTTAAAAGCGTGAAATTTTTTTTAAAGTTAAATGTTTTTTTCCTATCTTTCTTAAACATTTTTTTTATATTTTCAAAGTTAATATTTAATAAGAAATTTTTTATTAAATTTAAATTTTATTAAATTTTATTTATTAAATTTAAAACATTTTTTGCATTTGTAGCAAAACGCATTTTAATTACAAACACGTTGCACCGTAATATTACTATAATCTTACATTGCAATATTCCTAAAAGCGGACATTTTAAAGTTGTTGTAATCCCACAGCAATGGTGCAGCAACATTTTGCAGTGAATTTGCAACGTTGCAACATTGCGGTGAAAGATTGCTGTAATGTGTATGCAATCTTTGTGTGCTATATGGATACTAACCTTGCGCTTTCACTACACCATACAGTACTAGTTGATAATCTGTCTTTCTTTATGTTGTACAACATACATTACAATCGTTAAATGTCAAGTATAAAAAATATTACTTACAAAGTGCATTGGACACAAAGCTCTTACAGAGCTTAACTATATTCAATATAGATTCACACAAAAAAGGAAATCAAAATCGGTGAAGAATCAACCTCTCCTTTATTAGATTATACATATAAATCTAAGAATAATATATAACAAAATATACTTGTACTTTATAAAATTATAGTTTATAATTAGAATTTTGTAATTTTTGAATTCAGAACATAGAGATTACAAAAAATATTTACCTTTTCTTCTAAATTATTATCTTTTTCTTTCGATTCATTTGGACAATTGTTCGTAAACATCATCGATGCTATATCCGGACCTATATATGATTCGTGAAATTACAAATTAGAATGATAAAATATAATGATATTAAATAATTTTATATAGATACATACCTAATCTTCTAACAATTGAACTATTACTCTCATCTCTAATACTGTCTCGATAGTTTTCATCAGGATCATCGATATGATTCTCAACATATTGTTGGATTATGTT
The DNA here is from genome assembly GCA_023638675.1 of Camponotus pennsylvanicus. Taxonomy (NCBI): domain Eukaryota; kingdom Metazoa; phylum Arthropoda; class Insecta; order Hymenoptera; family Formicidae; genus Camponotus; species Camponotus pennsylvanicus. The sequence goes on along the minus strand of JALHBL010000484.1, from coordinate 65,336 downwards.
CAAATGACTCTCTTGAATAAATCTATCTGCGTCTTCATTCTCTATAGAAGATACTGTAAAAGATGTTTATAAGATATATATATATATATATATATATATATATATATATATATATATATATAACATACACGGTGTTTCAGACCACCCGTACCACCCATTTAAAAACTAGAGAAGTGGTTATTTCAAAAAAGTAAAAACATTTTCTTTATAAATCGCGTGCGCTCTATTGAATGGTGATATTTTCAACTTCTGGTTCCGGCTGGAAATAGGCGATTCAGACCGGAAGTGCATTTTTTTAAATGGAACATGGTATTTTTTATTGCATATTCTTATAGCTTATATTTCAAGAGCTTTCCAAAACACTATAATAAAATATTTTTCCCTCAAGTACTTTTTGAGTTATAAGGCTTGAAATAATTTCTTAATTTTACATAAACCATAAAATATCTAGTAAAATATTCATTTTTCGATTATCTTACCTTAATATTTTTATGTACAAAATAATGAGAGTAATCAATTGGTGTAAAGAAAACATACAGTTGTTTTTAAGAAAAAATATGTAATTTGCATTTAACAATTCCATATTTTTTTACGTGGTGCTTTTCAAAGTGGTATATGACTTTTTAGTCAGTTTAACGAGATCTATCTTTAGTTTTTTTTTTTGGCGGGAGATTGCCCTGACACCCTGTATATACAGGGTGTCCCAGACCACCCGTACACCCCTTTTAAAATGAAAATAAATGACTTTTATCAAAAATCGCGAACAATTTTTAAGTAAATCGGGTACGCTCTATCAAATGATGATATTTTCAACTTTTGATTCCGACCGGAAATACGCCATCCGGATCGGAAGTTGAATTTTTTTTAGGGGAACATGGTACTTTTTATTACAGATTCGAATTATACGTGAAAAAATAAGAAACTTTTGTATCAAACGTTTTTTCTAAAAGTGCCTCTGTCAATCTTAAAATTGACCTTGAAAATAACTGTGATGAAATAATGAACTTCAACGCAACGTTGAAGCGCCGCCATCATGTTTTGAAGAGCGCCCCGCGCGCCTAGTATCAAGTTACAGTGGGCCTCTCTCGCCGCGCACTTCTAGTCACACGCATTGACCGATCTTTTTTAATTAATATCTCGAAATTTTACGTGGTTTCTTGCAAAATGGTATAAGATTTTTTAGTTCAGTTTAGCAAAATCTACTTATGGTTTTATTTTGTTGCAAGATACCAGAAATACCTTGTATATGTAAATGGCAAGTATTTATTTTCATATAGCCTATAAAAAACTTTTGAGTGACATATTTGGTCAAAATCATGATCAAATTATGTGAATCATGATTCTAAAAATTTTTAAAATTTCAAATTTTCAGTTATCATTTAACGATTCGACAATTTAACAAATATTTCTTTTTGTATTTCATTACAACTAAGTTGCAATGCAAAAAGTTCTAAAGCATGGTAGTAATTCGTCTTTTCAAGTATATATTAAATATTGTTATTTATATAGAAAATAAGAAATTTTTATTAAATGAAATATTTATTATTTAAATTAAATTGAATAAATTATATATTGTAGTAAAACTAAATATTAATAACTAAATATTAATAAATAATTATCAGAAAATTGATAAAGATCTAAATTTATTTAATTTATTAATTGATCATATAATCTTCTAAAGATTTTTAAAAAGGAACTGAAATATTCGATTTTTAATTTTATGAAGAATTTTTTTATATAATATATTCATTTTGTGCCTGAACAAATTAAACTCTAGTTCTTATTTGCCGTTTTATTATTTTTCTTTTAAATATTTATTTTATATATTTATAATTGTTATATACAATTATATCTAAATAAGAAAAAATTAATTCTCTGATATTTATAAAACAATATATGACATTATAATTACCATTCTTTCGTTTTCTTCCTTTCCCTATTCTATAATCTTCCAATTGTCTATCAATTTCCGCTTGCAGTTCGCTTATTTCCACGTCTATGTTTTCTAACTAAAAAGATATTTTTAGAGTAGTAAATGTTTATATAAGATTAAAACCTAAATTAACTTAAATTTAATTTTGAACTTTTACAAGTAAGAATATTTTCTTTTCAAGTAAGAAAGTAAGAAATATAATTTAAAGAAAATCATATACCCCTTGTAAACGTTCTCTATCCTTTTTACGTGCTGCTTTAAATGCTGGAGGATCTTCTTCTTCTAAATCCACTGTTTCAAATTCATCCAAAGTCAAAGCACTAGATGGTGTGTCGCCAAATTCCATTAATCTACATATAAGAAAAAATTCTTATTAACATATATCCTATTATGATATAAATAACATTATGATGTAACTATTATGATATAAATATATATTTTAAAATATTTTACCTCTTACGTAAGGTGGATTCATGTACCTTAACAATTTTTATAATATCAGCAGGTGATCTGTTAAATTCGTGCAATCGCGCAGCAATCAGTAAAGCTATGGAATAAAAATATATAAATAAATATATAATTAAATATATAAATATATAAATAAATAAATATATAATATGTGTGTGTGTATGTGTGTACACATAAATACGTATATAATCGCATATGCAAGCACAAAGAGTGCACAAAATTCAGAATGGCAAAATATTTTGAAGAAAATATTTTTATTTATAAAGTATAAAGATTTTAGGTATTAAATAATATATTTAAAAGTTTGTTAAGTCCTGAATTGATTTTGAAAAGTCATTAAAAATTTTCAAATAATAATTTCTATTTTTTTAATTCTTATAGTGATTGCTAAGATATCGGCAGATTGATCGAACAGAAATCGATATTTTTCGGAGACAATTTTCAAAAATTCATTGCAATAGTAATCGAAAACAGACTCTTAATATAAGTCATTGGATCTTATTATAAGTCATTGGATTTATCTCTTTAAAACTTATCAAATGATATTTTTTTCAAAAGTCTCTATTTAAAAAATTTGTTTCCTCTACTTTGTTCTCTCTACTTCACAAAATGAGTTTCGTAGTTGGTAGTTGCTAATTGTCCTGTTTTTACTTTTCCGTTTAAGAGATTACATTTTACATAATATAGTTGAAGATTAAATCAAACATATATATACGGGGCGTCCCAACACTCCCAATTGAACTTTTAATAATATATTTCTGAGTAAAAACTGAGTCGAAAATTCTAATACAAAAATATTGAGGCTACAATAGTTTTTGAGTTATATAGTGATGGGAAAAAGTTCCGGAACGGTCGAATATTTCATAAACTATGCACTTTAGAAAGAAATGTTTTAGACAAAAGTTGTATGGCTTGAAGGGGGCCATAAAATGGTGTCACTGGTTTGACCTTGGAGAGTCATTTGAAGGTCACGTGAAGGTCACCGTCAATTTCTTAAATGGAACCTCCTGTTTTTTATTGCATATTCTTGTTGCTTATCTCGAGGGCTTTCCAAAACACTATAATAAAATATCTTTCCTTCAAGTACTTTTTGAGTTATAAGGCTTGAAATAATTTCTTAATTTACATAAACTGTAAAATATCTTGTAAAATATTCATTTTTCGATTACCTCACCTTAATACTTTTCTGTACAAAATAATGAGAGGAATTAATTGGTGTAAAGAAAACACATAGTTGTTTCGAAAAAAAAATATGTAATTTGCAATTAAAAATTACATATTTTTTCTTAAAAATAACTATGTGTTTTCTTTACATCAATTGATTCCTCTCATTATTTTGTACATAAAAGTATTAAGGTGAGGTAATCGAAAAATGAATATTTTACAAGATATTTTACGGTTTATGTAAAATTAAGAAATTATTTCAAGCCTCATAACTCGGAAAGTACTTAATGAAAATTAACTTAATTATAGCGTTTTGGAAAGCTCTCGAGATAAGCTACAAGAATATTCAATAAAAAGTAGGTGGTTCCATTAAAAAAATTGAAGGTGACCTTCACGTGACCTTCAAACAACTTTTCAAGGTCAAACCAATGACACCATCTTATGGCCCCCTTCAAGCCATACAACTTTTGTCTGAAATATTTCTTTCTAAAGTGCATAGTTTATGAAATATTCGACCGTTCCGGGACTTTTCTAACACCCTGTATATGTGAAGAAGGAAATCAGGCATATGTTTACGAAGGTTTTTTTATTTAATGTGTCCTATATACTATATAAATATTGGTTTTTTTAAACATCTTATATATGTTATACATGTGTAGTATTATGTATGTACGTACATATTTTAAAAAATTATTGCGAAAAAAACTGAATCAATATATCTTTTATTTCAATTCATACAATTTAGTAAAATTATTGTAAAATCATCTCGAGACTAATTATAAGAATAAAAAAAATAAATTGCTATTTGAAAATTTTTTTATAATCATAATCTTTGAAAACTAACTTAAGATCAAATTAATAATATAACTATTGTTAATGATATCATTATTAAATTAAATTATATAATATTTTGCTCATTTTTTTGTATTTAAAATTGTTTCAATGTATCTTTTGTCTCCAAAATATTTTAGCGTCAGTTTGGTTTTTTCTATCCAATTTTAAAAGCATTTACAACATTTTAAAAAACATTGTTATCAAAATAAAAGAAAACATTATTATCAAAATAATATATCTAAAAAAAAATTTGTTTCAACCTGCACCACATAGACCGGATGGTCTACGACCAATATGAATACTATCCTTATTCATTCTTTGAAGTATTCTGGTGGCTGTCCGAGCTACGGCTTTAGTTTCCTTTCCAAATTCAAGTTTCCGCGCAAACTTTTCGATGTATAAACAAGGATCTAAATAAAACAGATAAAAGACATTTATCAATTTGTATTCTTTTTTTTTTGGTAAAACTGCATATTAGCGACGACCTCACCAATTTCGATGACCTTGACATATATTATCAAGGACATTATTACAAATTATATTACAAAATTATATACTTACTCTTTGTACCAATTATAATATTAAATATATATAATAATAATATTTTATAATGTAATTTTATACATAATAAAAATGTAAATATAAATCTGCTGATATATAAGATTATGTTAAAAATCTTTTGTGTAATGGCAAGAGAACATTAAAATAAACGAAATATTTTTATTTATAGAATGTCATGTGAAACTATTTGTAATGAGGATGAAGTACCGACGCATACATGTCTAGAAGGCTATTCCAATTTTATTACGGATGAAAATTTGTGTTTTTATCCTGTGTGTATTAGGTAGAATGTTTGTATTTATAAATTTTATATTAGTTAATTACAAAAATAATCTGTTTTATAATGTTTTTAGATGATAGAGTAACACAAACACTTTTTTTTGTATCGTTTCTTTTTTTCTTCTAAATAATAAAGAACTGCCGCTACTGCTAATCTTTTCTTTATATTATTCTGCTTTATATTATTTTCATTTATAATTTTTGTGCACTCAATCATCCAATTATAATATTTTCTTGCTTGTAACATTTTGTTTATATTTATTTTATACTGTGCGTGTCTCAACGGAACTTTTCTTTCTAAATCGCTGCTGGAGCCCTTTTCATGCTCAATAGCTAGTCGCTAGCGACAATCTAGTCACGTGACTTTTTTATCGCTCAAAACGAGCGATGAGCGACACATGAAAAGGTACCTTCATGCTTCTATGCACATCATGCATGAAACGGAACGCACTCTATATGTCGATGATTATACTAGATCGCTAACAGCGATGTTATCTGTGAAGTTAAGGTAGATATTTACAATTGGGCACAATCACTGGTGGCACAGGCTGTGTACGTTACGTAAACTATAGATTTTCAGTAATGGCGATGAATATCGAAACGCAGCCACAATATAATTACTGCGCTAATGGACAAAATATCAATCTAGAATATTAATTAATATTTATCTATACATGAAAATAGCTTATATTTTAATAACTGTCAAAGTGTAAGAAATATAACTTTCTATTAAAATATAAATTAGTATATTAATCCAACCTATATATTTTGCCTAATTATAAATAACTACCTGTCAATGTTAACAGTCTACGTGTAATATGTAAAAATCTATAGTTTCAACGTATAATATACGTCATTAATAACAAAAAATATAATTAATTATTAATAAATGACCAAAAAAATTTAACGAGAATTTTGCGATATTAGAGAAATATTGCCATTTTGTCACATATTATTATTACTATATATTATTGTGCAGGTTCAATGATATCCATATTTTTATATATATTTGTTTTGGAAGTTATATTGTCCTTGTAAAACTTCTTCTTAACATATTCCTTAACTTATAAATAAAAAATACATTTAAAAAAGCAGATTTTATCATTTGACTTTGAAATATTATAATAAATAAAATATAGACCATATTTATTTTTTAGTGTATTTTAACCTACGATTAGCTCTTTAGCTTTTTAAATGTCAATTTATTTTTATTTTATATTGATTTTTTTCCTCAAAAAATCATTCTTAGCATATTCGTACGCGTTTTTATTAATTATGAATATAACAATTATAATAAGATTCTATTTATATTTTGGCCGTAATTTGTGAATTAGAATGGTTCAGAATTATTCCAACAAATAATTCCACTTCATGTTTCTCCTCGATAATAGACAATAATCTGTCCCTTTGAAAATACATACATGTAAGTATAACAAGAATAAAATATCTGTGCTCAAAATATTTTGCTGATGAAGGTACAATAGAAAAAATAGAGAAATATGAAAAGAAAAAATAAAGAAGAACGATCGAATTATTTATTTTGATTATTTATGCTTATGACATCACGGTATTTTATTTTCTTTATCCTAAAATGACACAAATAGTTATCCGTACCATCTGTGCCATCCTTCTCTTTGTCGTTCAATGTCTATCGACCGACAAGCGGCAGCGCTGGCGGTGGCAGCGCCTCTCTAACAACGCCTGTGTGCAAGAAATGGCGGCTGTGTAGTCGATAACTCTCGGACTCGTTTTGTGTGTATCGTACGCGTCGAGGGTGGATTACGACGTGACGAAAAATTAACATCAAACAGGTTGTTGATGATGGCAATGTCGAATCTCTACTCGAAGATTTCTACCAAGCCGATGAAGCGCTTTCAAGACAATGTCACAGTCAAACAGACTAATGCCTGGATGAACGGTGAGAAAGAGAGAGAGAGAGAGGAAGAGGGAGAAAGAAAGAAAGAAAGAGAGAGAGAGAGAGAGAGAGAGAGAAGGGGGGAGAGATAAAATGAAAGAGCTCTATTCGTATGTCACTTATGCGAATAAGCAAATTTGTTATTTGTATAATGCACCTGATTTTGTGAGTGTGAATCGTTAGAGTTTACCGATCTTCGAAACGCGCAAAAATTTCTATTTGTATGTATGTAGAATATATGGTAGTTCTTATATATATTGTTATTTAAATTTGACACACACATGCAAACATACACAGATGTTTCAGGTAGTTCTTATATATATTGTTATTTAAATTTGACACACACACATGCAAACATATATAGATGTTTCAGTCAAGATGGGCAATCGCTCGTATATGCATGCAGAGCAAATAAAAATAATCCTATATAAGTTCTTATAAAATTTATTTTTATAACTCCTCTTGTTATCATCATTTTATTATCATCATCGTTTACTTTCTATTCGATCAAAATGTGATTTTTTTCAAAAACAACTAGATGAAATGAAACAGCAGTATCCCTTTTTTTTAGAAAATCATATAGAAAAACAATCTAAAAACGTATTTAAAAATTTAAAATCTATCACGCTATATATTTTAATGACTTTTATTAAGAGTAATTATTATAAATTATAAAAATCTACAGAATATGATATAAAAATTATTTTTAAAAAATGCTTCTCAAATTTTATTTTACCAAATATTTCGGTAGAGATGTTATAAAAAAATTTTATAAAAATTTTCATGGGATTATTTTTATTTGTTCTACATACGAGAAATTGCTCTTTACTGAAAACATTAAACGGAATGTAACTGAAAAACACACACATACGGAGCACACTGATCAGATACAAGATAACAATCCAAATCAAAAAGTCCATTTTTTGACCTGCGCTTTCTTTTCGTTTTTATACAATGTTAAAATTAGCTAATTAACGCCTGTCTATAGTCTGTTTATAGCCCGATTGCCCCGCTACTCTCCGATTTCCTGTCCTACCTTCCCTGGTTTTGTTATAGATAAGCACTGATTAACTAACTTTAACATCGTATAAAAACGAAAAAAAAGTTTAAATCAAAAAGTGTCTCAGTATTTTTCAATTTGGATTGTCCTGTATCTAATGATGTACTCCGTATGTTTTTTTATTTATATTCTATACACACACACACACACACACACACACACACACACACACACACACACACACACACATACACAGGGGGAATCTAATAAAAAGTTCACCAAATTTTTTTCGTTTAGAAATAGGGAAAAAAATCCATTATTAAAATTGTAAAATAAATAAGAACACATACTATGGTGACCTTAATTAATCATGAATATTCTTGGTTTCCACGTTATTAACAATAATTTTTTTTTTAAATAGGAAGCTTACTATACTTTTTTTAAAGTCATTTCATCGATAATACTCAGTGAGCTTAATAATTTTTGTATCAGTTTTTTTTCAAAAAGTTAACCGTTTTGCCAAAATATTTACAAAATTAAAATGAATCAAATTAGAGTGAAAATTTGAATATGAATGATCTCACAGAGATAATGCACGTCTATCTTTATCATTTAGAAACATTGAGCTCTTACTTTGTAATTATTTGAAAACTAATACAATTTTACGAAATGACTTTGGATGGTTTGGAAAGCGTAGCATATAAATGCAGTATAAGTTAGTTGCTTGAGTAGCATTTTATCTGCACTCACTGTAAGTTATTATCAAAAGTTTTTTCATTAGAATGTACAAAATTTTTTCAATTGAATTGCGTATTTGTTTATTGAACAATTATAGTCCAAATATAAATATTAGAATGCGCCAATTTTCAAATAACTACAAGACAGAAACTCGATGTTTCCAGACAAATGGATAGATAAAAATAACCTTGCATTATCCCAGATTCAAATTTTCAGTCTGACTTTTAATTTTATAAATATCTCGATAACAATTGATTTCTCAAAAAAATACTCCAAAAGCTTACTGAGTATTATCGAATGGAGTAACCTAATATATTCCTTCCTATCCCCAAAATATTCTTTCCTATTTAAAAAAATATAATTATGATAGTATGAAAACCAAGGATACTCAAAGTTTTTTATTCAAGATCGTCATAATATGTATCTTTATTTATTCTTACAATTTTGATAATAAATATCTTCCCCTTTTTCTAACCATTTTCGAGAAGAATATAATGAACTTTTTATCACTCATCCTGCATATACATACATATATATATATATATATATATATATATATATAACATGTATATAAATGATATCTATATAAATTAATATTAAGTAATATTAAGAAGTTATTTAGGTGGCTTGTTTTAAGTACATATACATATATATACATATATATACAAGATAGGGATATTTAAAACAAGCCACTTAAATAACTTCTTAATATTTAATAAGAGAAAATAATGTTTCAGACAAAACTTGTTTTGTTTCAAGGGGGACATTCGAAAATGATATGACTTCGATTGAACGTTAGAGGGACAAGAACATTTCAAGATTATCATTTTTTTAAATGGAATGATATATTTTTTCATTTATCTCTTAACAGAATATTTTATGATGTGTACAATGATATATGATACAAGGTTAATCAAAGTCAACGAAAAAAAAATTTATTTTACCAAAGAGATCATGTACTCCCTTATCTTATTGTTTCAAATACATAATGTTACTAGAGGTGATCAAAATGATAATTTTAAGCATCGATTTGTGGAGCAAATTAAAACAACTATACGATATCAATATCTAAGAAAAATATGAAAGAGCATATTAGAAGAACATGTATTCTACAGATATAAATAAAATAGATGTAAATAAAATTCAAAATGCAGTATTTTTTACAAATAATTGTTTTAGGGCATGTATCGATGCTCAAGATCATGATTTTGAACACCTGTAAAAGCACTATGTATTGGAAGCAATAAGTTAAAAAAGTGCTTAACTTTTTCGTTAAAATAAATTATTTTTTCTTCATAGGCGATTTTGATTAACTTGATATCATATATCAAGATGTTTTAAAATGTTCTATCAAGAAATAAATAAAAAAGTACAGGTATTTATGCATAAAAGGGGCCCCCTCTCGGATTTGCTTTATTTTTAAATATGTTATAGAGGAGATCTTCCCGAGTAATTTTGTATATATATATATATATATATATATATATATATATATATATATACAGGGTGTAACTGAAAAAGCGCCCACGGAGCAAATAGCGTTATACCTGATTAAAAATCGAGTCGAAAAGTCCTGAATTTTTTTTCTATAATGCTTAATAAAGCGGTAATTATTGATAGAAAGTTGCGCCAATCTTTCCAGAAAAGATAGGGATGTATGTGGGAGGAGGTCGGACGTGTCTATATGCCTATTTGATCAACGAGCAACAGAATTCGTGGCAACGAATGGGTACCCAAACTTATTTGAAATAGAAAATGCAAAATAGTTGGAACTTTTCGATTTTAAAAATGCAAAATAAATTTAGACACTCATTTGAAATAGGAAATGCAAAATAGATATTTTTGAAATGGTTTCTTAAAATGTTTTTTTTTTTTAATTTTTAAAGATTCTTTTTTAATTTTATAGATTCATTTATATTAAATTTTATTTTTTATTTATATACTTTTTATTATTATTATTATTTTTTATTCTTAATTTTTACATAAACTTGGGATTACAAGAATATATATATATTTGTCGTTTTCAATCAATTATTCTTTTAAGTTAACATTTTTACTGTATATTATGCTCTTCAAAAATAGAACGTGATGCTTTTAATAGAACAAGTTTTTCAAAAGGGAATCTCCCATTTTCTTTCTGTAAGGTTTCATTAAACCACTATACGAAAAAAAGCGCTGAACTCGGGAGGCATGTATTGAATTTGAGAAATATTTTTTTGACTATTGAATAATATTTTAACATTGAACATGAAAGTAATGCATCTCCATCTTATAAATATTGAAGAGTTTCCTGTTGTCTCGCTTGTAGATGATGAATCTGATGAATCATCGTGGAACATAAAATATGATTCATTTCTTTCCTTTTCCGTATTACTATTTTTTTTGATTATTTTCTGCTTCAATTTCTTTATTTCCATTAAGAATAATGTTTTTACATATTCTTTTTTGTCTTTCGGTACTCAGTTCATTCTAAAGAAAGGATGAGCCACTGATGTCAAAATGACATCATTCGCTATTGATTCGAAAAGTAAAAATTGCTTAAACCGCTGTTTTAAGTTTTTCTCTATTATCTCAATTAAATATCCGCAATATTTAAGATATTCCATTTTCAAAGACGAAAGAATTTCGATGATTCTCATAAATTCAGGCAACAGTATTCCATAGTATGTATTCTTTCTCTCTGTAAATTTTATATGGCTTCAGCTTTTTTTTCGACATTTGACATATTCGCTCAAAAATTGCAAATCTGTTTCTTCAAAAAGCGGAAATTTTAAACTTTTTAATGCTTTATTCAAATGTTCCTTCACAGTTAAAAGATTGTTCACTGAGTCAAAATAAAAATTTCATCTTGTCGGGCTTGGAGAAGTGGAAGATTTTTCTGTATATCTTAATTAATTTTCCTGGATATCTTTATTAATTTTTACAATTTGCAACAAAAATGCATTTGAAATAAAAAATAGGTAATAATAACTATTTAAATGGAAATATAAAATAGCTTATGAAAATATATATTTTAAATGCAAAATACAAAATAGATATTTTGCATTTTATATTTCCGTTTTAAATATTGTTTTATATATTGTATTTCAAATAATGCACATCTCTGGTATTTTCATATATTCACTTTTCAATCATCGATCAATATTCGCATACTGAACTCGGATGATATAAATTTATCGCTGTGAGGGTGATTAATGACATCATAAGCTAATTACAATTATTTTATTCTTCTAAAGAATGGATGTGATTAGCCAATGATGTCATTAATCACTTCTATAGCATAAAACCTGTGATTCAAATAATTCTATATCTTAATCCAAATAATTGTCCTTGTAATTGTCATATATTTTAAGAACAATTCTAAGTTTAAAATTATCATATTAAAATTTTTAAACAAAATTGAACAAAATTGTACAAAAAAAAATATAATTTTAGCTGTATTTATAAATTTAACAAAAACCGAAATTTTTTTATTTTGAGCGTTTTAATACCTGTCTGCCTAAATTTTTTATGGTTTCACAAATTTAAAATAAAACATTTATTGTTTTTATTAATAATTTAATAAAAAAAACATTACAAAAATAAACTTTTTAATTAATCTTATCTTGTTCTAGCATTAAAAGTAATGATAAAAGGAATGAATCGTTAATTTTTAAGTAACAATAATTGTAACTAGCTATTTTTAAAAATCAGTAACTAATAACGGTAACTAGTTACTTTTTTAACTCGATAACAAGAAACGGTAATTAGTTGTTTTCAAAAAGTAACTTCTCCATCTCTGTAAATAACTCATTATATCAAAGAAAGCTATTAAATATTGATATAGATATAATGAAAGAATAAAAAATTATTTATAACGTTTTCAAGTTTTTTATATTCCAATGATATATTATTTAATGTAAAATCTTTAGTATATTTCGCACATTATAAAATACACACACACACAAGTGTATGTATACAGGGTGTCTGGCAATTTTTGACCTTCACGATGTAAGAAGGTAGATTGGCTCAAATTAAGAAGGAAGGTACTGTACTATTTTACGATATTCGCAATAATTAACGAAAAATTAATTAAAGAAGATCAGCCAATGTGCGTGGCTAGAAGCACACAACGGCGAAGGCGGTCTGACTGTAACATAATGGCGGCGCGCGGCGAAGCGGTGATTGGGGAGGGGAGGAGCGATGAGTGTGTAAGCGCGTGGCGAAGGCTCCTTCCCTCCCCAATCACCGCTTCGCCGCGCGCCGCCATTATGTTACAGTCAGACCGCCTTCGCCGTTGTGTGCTTCTAGCCACGCACATGGCTGATCTTCTTTAATTAATTTTTCGTTAATTATTGCGAATATCGCAAAATAGTATAGTACCTTCCTTCTTAATTTGAGCCAATCTACCTTCTTACTTCGTGAAGGTCAAAAATTGCCTGACACCCTGTATATGCACATCATATATATATTTAATATAACACAAATTTTTCTTTTATTTTAGTGGAATCTCCAAGCAATACATCAGATTCACCACCGTCAGTTAGCCCACTTTCTTCATCCATCGTATTACAACGCGAAGGAACCAATGCAATAAATCAGCCATTGAGTGCTCCTGCATCGCCTTTGTCTTGCTTATCATCACCCATAACGCAATTAAATTTACCATCGCCCGGAGATTGCACTCAGGATCCCAATTGGCAAGCAACAAAACCTACAGTTCGGGAACGGAATGCAGCCATGTTTAATAATCATCTCATGGCCGATATCATATTTATTGTTGGCAGCCCAGGTACTTATCTATTCTTTTTTTCTTACTATCACTCGTGGAACAAAATGTTAATGTCATAATTATCATAATATCACAGGTCATACACAAACAATACCAGCACATAAATATGTTCTTGCTACTGGTAGTTCTGTATTTTATGCCATGTTCTATGGAGGATTACCAGAAAATAAAAGAGACATTGAAGTTCCTGATGTTGAACCAGCTGCCTTTCTCGCGCTATTAAAGTAAGCATAAGATCAGAATAACTTGAAGAAGTACCAATCAGAAAAAATATAATATCAGAAGTTATTGAAAATATAAATAAATAATATAAAATACGTTTATATATTATAAATTCTTAAATTTTAGAAATTTTGACTTTTGCTCTAGTTTACATTATATGCTGTATTATTTGTCATTAAAAAAACTAAATTAAAAAAAAAATCTATCACTTTGATTAGAAGAAAAAAATATATACATATATTCATATTATTATAATAAACTTTTTTCAAGGTATATGTACTGTGACGAGGTACAACTAGAAGCGGACACAGTTCTGGCCACATTGTACGTTGCAAAAAAATACATAGTTCCACACTTAGCACGAGCATGCGTCAATTATTTGGAAACGAGTTTGACGGCAAAGAACGCATGTTTACTTCTGAGTCAATCTCGATTGTTTGAAGAACCTAATCTTATGCAACGTTGTTGGGAGGTGATCGATGCACAAGTAAGTCAAATCCAAAGGCCACTAAAAGTCATTGCTTTGAATGACAAGAATTTGGACGAGACGCTCGAAGATGATTCGAGTCCCTCCAGCGACTCAATCAATCGCGCTTCAAGTTTATATTCTTATGCTTACAATAGTAAATTTGATAATTTTTTATATCAAAATAATCAATATGGCAGCAATGGATTGAGTGACAACAATTGTGAACGTCTCAAGGGCAGATTATCAATAGTGCCACATTACTTGAGTCTCTCGGAAAATGACTGTTGTAAAAACATCCTCGCAGATGAGCATTTATCGTTCTCGCTTTCCCGAACACGAAGTGAGCCTTACTTTTCGGATAATAAATTAGATCATGTTGAGGTCACGCAAAATATCACATATCAGGATAATTTGATAGATGAATATGAATATGGTAAAATTAATCGCAACGATGTCCTTAGGATAGCAACAAATCCTAATCAAATAATCAGCTAAGCGAAAACGGATAAAAACCAATAGATTTTTATACATATTGAATTGCTTTTAATTGCTTATATGATCATAGACAATTTCTAAAAAAATATTGTTTTGATATATATATATATATATATATATATATATATATATATATATATATATATATATACACATATACAGGGTGGCAGGGAAATTTTGACAGTCCCGAAGTGTGAAGGTAGATTGGCTCAAATTAAGAAGGAAGCTACTATACTATTTTGCGATATTCGCAATAATTAACGAAAAATTAATTAAAGAAGATCGACCAATGCGCGTGGCTCGAAGCACACGACGGCGAAGGCGGTCTGACTGTAACATAATGGCGGCGCGCGACGAAGCGGTGATTGGGGAGGGGAGGAGCCTTCGCCACGCGCTTACACACTCATCGCTCCTCCCCTCCCCAATCACTGCTTCGCCGCGAGCCGCCATTATGTTACAGTCAGACCGCCTTCGCTGTCGTGTGCTTCTAGCCACGCGCATTGGCCGATCTTCTTTAATTAATTTTTCGTTAATTATTGCGAATATCGCAAAATAGTATAGTACCTTCCTTCTTAATTTGAGTCAATCTACCTTCTTACTTCGTGAAGGTCAAAAATTGCCTGACATCCTGTATATACTGGGTGTTAAAAGTCTGGACACGGTCGAATATCTCGATAAGGAAGAGTTTTACTAGAAAGTGTTTCAGACAAAAGTTGTATGGCTTTGAGGGGGACATAACATGGTGCCATTAGTTTGACCTTGAAGAGTCACCTGAAGGTCACGTGAAGGTCACGTCCAACTTTTTAAATGGGACACCCTATATGCTTTTACATATTCTTATAGCTCATCTCGAGAGCTTTCCAAAACACTATAATTAAGTTAGTTTTCATTAAGTACTTTCCGAGTTATGAGGCTTGAAATAATTTCTTAATTTTACATAAACTGTAAAATATCTAGTAAAATATTCATTTTTCGATTATCTTACTTTCATACTTTTATGTACAAAATAATGAGAGGAATCAATTGGTGTAAAGAAAACATACAGTTGTTTTTAAGAAAAAATATGGAATTGTTAATTGCAAATTACATATCTACTAATGGCGATTAGTAGATATGTAATTTGCAATTAACAATCTACTAATTATCCATAGTAGACATTGTGTAGATATATAGATGTTCGATAGATATCTATTAGATATATTTTTCTGGGTGGGTGGATTTGTACATTTTTTAAATATGGAATGAATTCTTAACAGATTTCTTTAAACAAAAATTTTCACATTTTGACTTTCATTACGATATTTCCGTTTAAAGAATATGTATAGTAAAAATAACATTTTCTTTATATATTTTAAATTCAAGCTGTCAATTAAACCTAGTAAGAATTCGATTTATATATATTGAATGGTTATTCAGATAATAAGATATTCTCAACTAGTCGATTCTCGTATAGGTGTCTCACTCCTGCTGCGCGTAATTTTTTATTTTAAAATAAAGTTTATACTCTCTAAATCTTCTGCATCGGTTCTTATTTGCCATTTTTATTAATTTAATTTTATATGATTATTTAAAAACATTCGTATTAATATCTATTATAATTTAGATTACACACGCACATATACACATACTCACGCACGCACGCATGCATATTTATGTGTGTGTGCGCATGCATCTGTATATAGAATGTCACAGAAATAATATATTTTTCAAGATAATTTTGACTTATTGATTTATTCAAGATAAATTTGATATATTTATGTTCGATTAGGTAAAGTAAATAAAAAGTATGATATGTAGAACATACCCTTTCTATATATTTTAAACTCTTTCCAATAAATACTTTTTAGAAATATAATATATGTAAACATATGAAATTAAAGAAATTGTTATTACAATATTATTCAGGCAATTGTGTTAATATTAAACGCGCCACACGTTTTATTTACTTATGAACTTTATCAATATTATAAATTTATACGCTAATGTAATATAATTATATAAAAAAAATTATATAATTATATATATTATTTATTATCATTTTTATTAAACGGATTTTTCATATAAAACATTACATTAAGTGTAATAATGAAATAAGACGAGATAATTTCAATAAAATAGCTTTTTGAAAATAAATAGTTGAAATATTATGTATAACTATACTAAATCAGTCTTGTAGCAATATATGAGATTCTCTCTAATACATAAATATAAAATTGTAGAAGTAACGTATATCTTGTTTTTTTCCATTTTTATGTATCAAATTTTGATAATTACTATTTTACAAATTAAATTTATCATCATTATTTCTATAAAATAAATGCTACACATATAATATCTCAACATTTATTCATAATGTAAATATGATACGATTTATATTAATATTTATATTATATATTAATATTTATATATTAAGCAACATTATTGTAAGTATAATATAAATTAAAACTAATATAAATAAACAAACAGAAATATGTTTTAATATTAATATAGAAATATTTTACTCATAACATTAAATCAATTCTAATGCACATTGTAAAAATATCATATTAATTAAAGTAAAAACAAATTAACGCTTATTAATTATTAAAAGATATAATTATTATATAGTTGTAAAATTTTATTTGAACGTGTAAAAAAACATATAATTATATATAATTTTTATTAAAGAAAATTTATAAATTATATTTTATAAATTATATTTTTAAATAAATTTTAGATTACAAAAGTGCAAATAAAAATAATCGAAAAAATAAAATTAGTAGCAATATATAAAATTGAGTCTAAACATTAAGTAAAAATTGTTGTATGACAGGCAGAAATGGCACTAAGATCCGACGGATTTATGGACATTGATATTCATACACTCGAATCTGTCTTATCTCGAGAGACACTAAATTGCAAAGAAATTCATATATGGAATGCTGCATTACGATGGGCTTCTGCGGAATGTATACGGCAAGATCTTGAGCCTACTCCAGTCAATCAAAGAAAATTATTAGGTAAGAAAAGAATGCTTTACGTGCACGCACACACATATACATGCGCGCACACGCACACACTATGTTCATATAGGTTCATTTTTGAAAAAACAGTTTGTGTAAATAAAAGTTATAAAGGAGATATTTGTGTGAGTGATGAACATAGTTTAAGTGCAATAGAAATAATCTTCAGACTTCTAAAACGTTTTTTATATTGACTACAAGATGTCTCTTTTACAACTTTTATTGGCAAATTATTTTTTTCAAAAATAAATAATTTCAGAAATATTAAAAATATACAAATTAAATATACAATATTAGAAGTATTAGAATTATACAATTTAAAATAAGCTCTCTAGTGTATCTGTGTATATCTATATTTTTTTAGGGTCTGCCTTGTATTTAATTAGACTTCCTGCTATGAATCTAGAAGAGTTCGCAAACAATGCCGCACAGATAGGAATTCTAACGCATCAAGAGACAATTGATTTGTTTTTGCATTTCACAGCTAGTAACAAGCCACAACTTTGTTTTCCTATCAAATCACGTCAAGGATTAAAAACTCAAGTAAGTAAAGTCTAAGTAAATATATTACATAGAAAAATGTAATAAAAAATTTCGTATTCTTTTTCGGTCGCATTTGTATTATGTCATTTCAATATTGAGAAAAAATTATAAAACTTTAAATAGTATCGATAGTGTAATAAGTTCTGTAAATAAGACATCTAATGAAAAATTACTAATGTCATATTAATGTGTATGTATGTGTACACACATGAATCTATTATCTTTCAAAAATTTTCATAAATTATATTGATGACTCATCAAGAAACTGAATTAAAGCGATGTGTCATTATCAAGCAGTTTTTGTAGATTCTTACGACTGGATGTACCTTTCAGATAAACGTAACAATAAATAATAAATTTGCTTGCTTGAAGCTTAGAGAAAGATGAGAAATTCAATGTCCTTTAAATATAAAAACATATCCTATTCACAGAAAGTACTTTTTTATCTTTGATAAATAACCACCATGTCAAGCAAATTTATATATATTGTATTATTAATATAATTAACAATAATCAATAATCCTATATTATTTTAGTTATAATTTTGATTAAATAAGGATATCTGTTATTCACAGGTTTGCCATAGATTTCAATCCTGTGCATATAGATCAAATCAATGGCGATACAGAGGTCGTTGCGACTCGATTCAATTTAGCGTTGATAAAAGAATATTTGTGGTGGGATTTGGTTTATATGGAAGTTCATCTGGTGCTGCAGATTACAATGTTAAAATAGAGTTGAAAAGGCTCGGGAATGTTTTGGCAGAAAACAATACTAAATTTTTTTCTGACGGTTCGAGCAATACGTTTCATGTGTATTTTGAGAATCCGATACAAATAGAACCAGAATGTTCGTATACGGCAAGTGCAATATTGGACGGTGGAGAATTGAGTTTTTTCGGTCAAGAAGGTATGTCAGAAGCGACGATCGGCAGTGTAAACTTTCAGTTTCAATGTAGCTCCGAAAGCACTAACGGTACCGGTGTACAAGGTGGACAAATTCCCGAATTAATTTTTTATGGGCCACCATCCGATGACTGACAGAAAAGTACAATGGAACATATGGTGTAATTAATTATATAGCTTGCAACAAAAAATATTCAGATTATTCGTTGCAGATCTGCCAAATTTTAAAACATGGGAGACGTGGAAAACGTGTATTCTGTATAAGTATATTCTCTATATGAATTGAATATTCAAATTTCACAAATTGAAATATTTGATTTAAATTATCCCCCAAAAAAACACTTTTATAAAATTTTGAAAGCCTATACTCGAAAATAAAAAATAGAACAAGATTGTGTATAATATTTTCAGGAATGCAACTATTAATGTTAAATTAATTCAATACAAAAAGCTATTTCCTTTATCTATTGTAGATATAATTAATTAAAAATGTCAGCGTAAAATTATGCAATTATTCTATTAATGAACAAAATTATTTTTAATGTAGAAATAATCTCAAGTTTGACATTTTATATATCCTTGTAATTTATTAATTTAATAAGATTATATTCACTGATCTTTATATAATTTAGAATACGTCACAAATCTTATTATTTTATTATTATTAATTGCTTAAAAAAAATATGATCAAAGTATAATGCTAAAAGTTGTTTCAATATAAAGGATGGTAACAAATTTTAATGCATATATTCAATATATTACTGTCTAAACGTGACTTATTCAGATATTATATTTTCATAGAAAACAAGTCTATTATGTATAGTATTATTCAATCTGAAAAAAATAAAAATAACATTTAAAATTAGATTAGTGCTAGTTAAAATTTTTTTACAAATTTTTAAAAAATTTATATATTTGATGTTTAAAATTTGTCACTGGCATCATTATTTGTATTGTATAAACGTTTAATTGTATATAAATATTTAATTGTATAAATATTAAATTGTGTATATAAACATTTAATTATAATTTTAAAAAAATTTTCGAAATGTCCTATTATCTTGTTCGTAAATTTATGTAAACAATTTTAGAAAAGTTGCTATTTTTTATACGTATTTTATATGCTTGATTACATATTTTTATTTGATTTGCATCACAAAATTGATGTTTTGCCAAATTGCCTTTTTTGGGTAAAAAAATGATTGCTTAAAAAGTGTAAATATCTGGAATAATAATATAATATAAAAAAAAGATGTTTTATATCGCAAAAACTAAGTATTTATAAAATTAGTATCTCTCTCTCTCCATCTCTCTCTCCTTCTCTCTCTTTCCTATCTCTTCTTTCCTTAATATAAGAGATATTATGAAGAAATTAAAGGTATAAAAAATATTATAAAAATTTTACAAGAAAATTATTAATACTGTATCTATGCAACTAACTATGAATATTGTTAAATAGCATTCTAGAAAGAGAGAGGGAGGGGGGGAGAGAGAGAGAGACATATAGTATATGTGAATAATATACTTCTTATCTTTAATTGAATGACGTGAATAATGTCATAATTGTTTCTAAGAAAAAATATGTAATTTGCAGTTAACAATTATATATTTTTTCTTAAAAATAACTATGTTTTTTCTTTATACTTATAATTTATTTCTCTCATTATTTTGTACATAAAAATATTAAGGTAAAATAATCGAAAAATGAATATTTTACTAGATATTTTGTGGTTTATGTAAAATTAAGAAATTATTTCAAGCCTTATAACTCGAAAAGTATTTGAGAAAATAATTTATTATAATATTGCAAAACGAAACAAAGTTCATTCTTAGTGAGGATTAAGATTAGATGTAGAATGAACTTTGCATAGTGCATGCGTGGATGCAGTAGGAGACATTATTACAAATGGAGTGGAAACGTTAACAAATGTAAAGAATTTGAGTTTAATATGTCATATTTCCCTATAGTTCCACATAGAGTAACAGTTCGTAGGTCTACTTATCGAGATCGATGAAACAAAACGCGTTTCAAGTGACTTTAGTTTTTCACCTATAACTCTGTTTGAAATAGGAATTAAGAAGTAATATGCCTCGATTCCTCTCATTAAGATCTATCTTTTAATATAAGTTTGAAAAAGATTCTGTACAGTTCTTCACCGCCTTAACTAATAATTTTCACCTTTATTTGTTAATAATTTTTGAATAAAGAACCACCGCCAGCTAAAACACGGTCTGGCTATAAAGTTTTAGGACTAGTTTTCTAAAACGTGCCCAAACAGTCACTTATCTTTCCCAACTTGAAATCTCTTGCATTAATGTTTAACTATACCTCTAATTAAGTTTTATCAATATTAGTTGAGTGCAGTTTATATTCGAACCGTTTTGTGTGATGTGTTTGTTTTGTCTCGTTATGGAAGCGTTTATCGAATAATGCGATCGAGTATGCGATCAAGTTTTGTATAAAATTGGGTAAAATTACTATAGAAACAAATGAAATGATAAGAAAGTGCAGATAGATTGGAAAAAATTCATTAAGAGCGAAAATATGTCGATTCTAAAAAGTCGAGAATGAAAACAATATTCATTGCTTTCTTTGATGTGAGAAGCATGATTAAGAAAGAATTTGTTCCACTAGGGACAATAATTAATTGAATTTTACAAGATCGGCAAAAAGTTGCTTGCAAGAATCAGCCGCGTGAGACTTGAGATGAAAAGGAATGGTGATTATGAATGATTTTTGATCCATTCTAACGCTTCGGCATGCATAACGGATGCATTCGGGTTGCAATCACTTTTTAGCATCTAAAAACAATTGTCCTTTATCATCCCTCCCTATTCTCTAAATTTGGTCCCGGCTGACTATTTTCTTTCCTCCAAACTTAAACTAAAGTCCAAAGAAGCCGATTTGATGATGTGAAACAGATTCAAAGCAACGTTACAAGACTATTAAACAGCGTCCCAGTTCCGGATTTTCAGAACACCTTACACGAGTTGGAGAAGCGCGCCAAGTTCTGTGTAGAATTAGAAGAGATATACAGGGTTTGTCAAAAGTGTGGAAACCCCTAAATATCTCACAAACGGTGCATTTTAGAAAAAAATGTTTCAGGCAAAAGTTGTTTGGTTTCGAGGGGGCCATAAGACGGTACCATTGGTTTGACCTTGAAGAGTCATTTGAAGGTCACATGAAGGTCACTTCAATTTTTTTAAATGGAACACCCTATATATTTTTGCAAATTCTTGTAGCTTATCTCGATAGCTTTCCAAAACACTATAATTAAGTACCTTTTCGTTAAGTACTTTTTGAGTTATGAGGCTTGAAATAATTTCTTAATTTTACATAAACCGTAAAATATCTTGTAAAATATTTATTTTTCGATTATCTTACCTTAATACTTTTACGTACAAAATAATGAGAGGAATCAATTGGTGTAAAGAAAACACATGGTTGTTTTGAAGAAAAAATATGTAATTTGCAATTAACAATTCCATATTTTTTCTTCAAAACACCTATGTGTTTTCTTTACACCAATTGATTCCTCTCATTATTTTGTACGTAAAAGTATTAAGGTAAGATAATCGAAAAATAAATATTTTACAAGATATTTTACGGTTTATGTAAAATTAAGAAATTATTTCAAGCCTCATAACTCAAAAAGTACTTAACGAAAAGGTACTTAATTATAGTGTTTTGGAAAGCTATCGAGATAAGCTACAAGAATTTGCAAAAATATATAGGGTGTTCCATTTAAAAAAATTGAAGTGACCTTCACGTGACCTTCAAATGACTCTTCAAGGTCAAACCAATGGTACCGTCTTATGGCCCCCTCGAAACCAAACAACTTTTGCCTGAAACATTTTTTTCTAAAATGCACCGTTTGTGAGATATTTAGGGGTTTCCACACTTTTGACAAACCCTGTATATTGAAAAATAAATGATAATGTTGAAGATATAACGACTATTTTATTTTTGGTAGAGATAGTCCTAAAACTTTATAGCCAAACCGAGTATGATAACCGATAAACATTTGTACAAGAGTGGGAATTTTGTTATACCTAATTATCGAATCTTTATATGAATTCTTTATATGAATTCGGTTGGATTGACGAAAATTACATGGTATACTTCTCAAATTTTATTTATTTATAATTTTTGAATAAACAATGACCGCCAGCTAAAATCTTCAGAATGTTAATCAGAGATATGATCTTGATAACATATCAATGATACACTTGTGAAAGAGTGGCTCCTTTTTATGTATAATTACCAAAAGAAGTTGCAGAGTATGAAATAGTTGCTTCATATTCTCATTTTCTATTTTTCCTACATCATATCTTTTTAAAATATTATGTGATACATGAAGTATCTAACTACACATATCTCTGTCCTTCAATCTTGTCAGCTATTGCATAAAAGTGCGCAATTTTATACAGGATATTGCATTTATCTGAAGCACTCCAAATATCTGTGTTTTTTTCATATTAAAAAATGTTTTAAATATATAAAAATTGTTTGTTATAAAGGGAAAAAAGATAAAGATTGATTTAATCTTAAATGTAGATGCCAAAGTCATGTAAAAGTTAATCTTACTTTTTAAATGAAATCCTAATTGTTTTACATAAATCGATTTCTCACAATATTCAGTGTAAAAAATTAAAAAGGTAAAATAGCCAGAAATTGAATAGTTTACGTTTACGAGATATTTTATACCTTAATTTAATAATTTTGCATAAACTGTGAAATGTTTCGTAAAATATTCATGTTTCGGTTATCTTATCTAAATATTTTTATGCATAAAATAATGAGAAAAATCAATTCGTGTAAAAAAAATACATAGTTGTTTTTAAGAAAAAATATGTAGTTGCTCGTTCATACTTCTTCATACTTCTTTACCAATTAATTCTTTTCATTATTTTATTCTCATTATTTTACAAAAATATTGAAGTAACATAATCGAAAAATATTTTAAAAATATTTTAGAGATATTTCATAATTTATGTAAAATTATTTCAAATTAAAATATGGAATGTCTTATAAACTATTTAATTTTTAGTCACCCTACCTTTATAATTTTTTACGTCAAATAATGCGAAGAATCGTTTAATATAAAAAAATTAGGGTACTTCGATTCAAAAAATCAAGTTAATTTTTACATGATCTTGATACCTATATCTAAGATTAAAATATTTCTATCTTTTTCTTGAAATCAAACAACTTTTCTTTAAAACATTTTTTAATATGAAGCCAAAAATAAAAGTTATTTGAGATGCAAAATAAATGGAACACTGTATAAGTTTATGATCTATATTTAGCACTAAAATTTATTATATAGTAAAACTTAATTTTGACAATATTCAACATGAAATTAAACGAAAATTTTTTCGAAGAGAGTAATAGGATATTTTAATTATGAGCAAAATTGCTATACAGTTGCATTTTAAATATATCGTTAAGTTCAACTGCGTCATCATATATGTCCACGTGCCTAGTATCAGGTTATAGTGGGACGGCTTTCCTCGCCACGCGCTTTTGCTCACGCGAATTGGCCGATCTTTTTTAATTAATATCTCGAAATTTTACGTCGTTGTTTCAAAAATGGTATAGGACTTTTTAGTATGGGTTAACGAAATCTACTTGTGGTTTTTTTTTGACAGATGATACGATGGACACCCTGTATAAATATATGCTTAACACAGGTCTTTATTTCTTTTCTTGAAATTATTTTCAATTTTTAATAATTTTAAATATTGTGCATTGTATAGTGGCAATAATGTGATATAATTGCAAGTAAAACTTTTAGATTTCTTGTGCAATAATATATAATTTGCAATTGACAGTTACATATTTTTTTGTTAAAAATAACTATTTTATACCAATTGATTCCTCTCATTATTTTGAATATAAAAGTATTGAGGTAAGATAATCGAAAAATAAATATTGTACGAGATATTATATAGTTTATGTAAAATTAAGAAATTATTTTAAGCCTCATAACTCGGAAAGTGCTTAATGAAAACTAACTTAATTATAGTGTTTTGAAAAGCTCTTGAGATAAGCTATAATAATATGCAATAAAAATAGGGGGTTTCATTAAAAAAATTCAAGGTGACCTTGTCCTGACCTTGATGATATTCCTGATTTCCCTTGGTCTCAATGCTTTTCCTTAAATTTGATAAATTGATATTAGGAACATTGAAGTTTGTGTATTAATCTATTTATTATTTTTGAACTAGAAAAAGTTTTTGTTTATGTTATATAAAGAGTAGTTACGTGATCATGTGGATATTCTATTAATAATTAGTATTACTTTCTCATAGTGCATAAACGGTTTTCAATATGTGACAAACAAAATATACAAGTAGCTTATTATTTTACCTTATTTCTTCTCATTTCAGATAAATAAATATTTCTAAACTGAAAAATAAATATTTTTAAAGTATTTTTCTTACAAATTATTAATATTAGTATTATTATTTATCAAATGCATGAACTCCGTTCCTTTCTCTATACTCAAAAACTCTTACTTTCCAAAAAATTTTAACCTAAAAAATCAACCCAACTCATAATTTTCTCTAATCTCTAATCTCTTTTCTCTAATTTAAGAATTATATATTTTGAATAATTCATTTCTTAGAGAAGAGTTAAGTTAGATTAGAATTTTTTTGGAATGAAGGTGCACGGGGAGGGATAAAACTTTGGTAAATGTTTACTTTAGGTTGCCAGCTCGAAAAATTTTTATTTTCACATATGTTGTAGAGGATACATTCCTAAGTAATACACCGTTTGAATTTTGTGGCGGTCTCTTTTCGTTTCTGAGATATGCACTTGTGAAGTTTCATACTTTTGTCATCTTTTCGTTATATCCTATTTATGTGTTTACATTTTTTGTTTACATTTGCTCATCAACGGTTTCATATTATATTTTACTTGTGTGTTTATATTTTTTTGTTTATGTTTGCTCGTTGTCGCTTCCATATCGCTAAGCTATAGAATTATTGTTTAGTTTCGCTAGAAATCTTGAAATCTAGAATATATGTATTTGTAAACTTTGCTTTGTCTTGCAAAGTACATGCGTGGATACCGTGTGTTCCGCCCTCCCCCCCCTACGGGGGGCTCCAATTTCGGGAGATATAACTTAACCTAACCTGTGTGTGGAATACCTGGCTTGAAACACATAAATAGGATATAACGAAAACATGACACAAAAGTATGAAACTTCAAAAGTGCATATCTCAGAAACGAAAAGAGACCGCCACAAAATTCAAACGGTGTATTACTTAGGAATGTATCCTCAACATATGTGAAAATAAAAATTTTTTGAGCTGTGTAACCTAAAGTAAACATTTACCAAAACTTCTTCATCTGCGTGTGAAAATCATAAATAGACTTTTCCAAGTCCGAAAAATAACACAGATCTACATGATATTGCGGTCTGGAAAAAGAAAATAGTTTCTTATAATTTTTTGTGCTCTGAATCCGAATCTGCAAGCAAAAATGTCTTATCAATGTCAAGTTTACGAAAAAAATTGAATTGAAACCCCCAAAAAATGCATTTTTGACTATTTTTGAAAATTCATAGCTGATGAACCTGATGTCCGAAAGATTTTTAAAACAGCTTAAATTGAAGCTTGATCATTATACTTTAATATGAAAATGTCAAATATTTTACCGCAAATATTATGGAACATCAGATTGCTTTGCTTTGATGCCTAAGGATGCTCGAAGGATAAAGTCGCGTAATAAGCATAATAATAATAGTTTCGAATTCATGTGCGAATGAATTTTATACACTATTTATTAGTTTAAAAACTTTCATCTCGATATTTCAAGTTATATATAGAAATAGAAAAAAAGAAGTAAATATAAAAAGGAAAAAATATAAAATGTATAAAAAACATAAAAAAACATTTAAAAAAGATAAAAATATATAAAAAAGAATAAAAAAAGATAAAAAGTAAAAAAACAAAAAAGAAGAGTGTAATGTAGGTCGCTTCCACATTGTACACTTTAGTTAAAGCCGCGTCCAGACTTGTGTCGTATCACCGTATCGTATCATGATCGGATATGCTGATTATGATGATACGCCATGGCCTTGTTTTCAATCCGTATCCGTATCCCGTATCTGTATCTTTATTTTAGTTTTCCACCTAGCACGTCCGTACCGTTAATTCCACGTTGCTTGCTGTGGAGACAATGTCTCTCTCTGTACAGTTAGCGTCCACACTGACTGTATCCGTATCACGTATCATTTCTTTCATGTTTCGGCGAAATACCGACTCCAAGTGGATCATCAGTCCACACTTGGCTGATCATGATACGATACGGTGATACGACACAAGTCTGGACGCGCCTTTACATTGAATATGAACAGGCTGTTCTATAGCTAAATGGTCTACATGATATGCTATAATACGAGGTGTGTCCCAAAAGTATCCGACCTTTGCCTGTATCATGAGAAAGAGCTATTCTGGAGTGATATGAACAACGTCGCCTTCAAAGTAGTTTCCTTCCGAAGCAATGACCTTCTGCCAACGTTGCACCCACTTGCGAAAGCAGTCCTGGAAGTCATTTTTTGTAATAGCCAACAGCTCCCTCGTCGCATTTTGTTTTATTTCCTCAACATCGTCAAATCTTTTGCCCTTCAACGGATATTTCAACATAGGAAATAACCAAAAGTCACACGGGGCTATATCTGGACTGTACGGAGGTTGACGAAATTGGACAATACCGTGTTTAGTCAAAAACTCCTGAATCAGATGAGATGAATGTGCGTTATCGTGGTGCAGCAGCCAGTTCCCACTTTTCCACAAATGCGGACGTTTCCTCCTCACTGCGTGACGCAATCGTTTAAGAACTTCCAAGTAATACTCCTTGTTTATTGTGCGACTTCGTGGAGCATATTCGTGATGTACAACACCTTCCTGGTCGAAGAAAACAGTGAGCATTGCCTTCACGTCGCTTCGACTTTGACGCGCTTTCTTGGGTCGAGGCTCTTCTTTCGTCGCCCATTGCGAAGATTGTGCTTTTGTTTCAGGGTTGTAGCCATAAACCCATGTTTCATCGCCAGTAATAACCCTTTTAAGTAAATCAGGATCTTTCTTGATAGATTCCAGGATGTCTTTGGCAATTTCAACTCGAGAATTCTTTTGATCTTCCGTAAGCACTCGTGGAACGAATTTTGCAATCACGCGACTCATTCCCAAATCTTCAGTCAATATTCGAGAAACAATAGTTTTAGGGATCCCAAGATCCTCTTCTAACTCTCGCACAGTCAATCGACGATTTTTGTTGATTGCGGATCGCACACGTTCCACGTTTTCCGCTGTTTTCAACGTTGAAGGTCTGCCGGAACGAGGATCACTGTCCACTGAGGCACGGCCATCTTTGAACCGTCTAAACCATTCTTTTATTTGTGTGTCACTCATAGTCATTACCATAAACTTTGCGGATCATGCCGATTGTCTCGGAACATGTGTGTCCAAGTTTTTGGCAAAATTTAATACAAATTCTCTGCTCGACTCGTTCAGTCATTGTGAAATGCGACGCTCGGAGTTTTCGACGCTCGCACAACTGCGTACCGTTGCCGACTGAACAGCTGTTGGGTCGTGCCGCTTGGTGGGGGTATTCCTAAAAGTCCACCCTAAATACTGAATACCTGTTTTCCACAATAGGATGTCCAAGGACGAAGATATATGCAGAGGTCGGATACTTTTGGGACACACCTCGTACATTGTGCCTGTTATAAAAGATTTGACATTTTCATATTAAAGTATGAAGTTCAAGTTTTAATTTGAGCCATTTTAAAAGTCTTCGGACATCGGGTTCATCAACTGTGAATTTTCAAAAATGATCAAAAATGCGTTTTTCGGGGTTTTCGATTTCAATCACATTTTTCTCGTAAACTTGATGTGATAGAACATTATTGCTTGCGGATTTGGATTCAGTGGACAAAAACTACAAGGAACTATTATTCTTTTCCAGATCGCAGAAAAAAAGTATAAGTAAAAGTATAATTTTGCAGATCTGTATGATAGATTATTAAACTTTACTTTGTTATATAAAATTTTAATTTGTTATATCTTCTAAATCAATGCCATTCCTCACTTGATTTTTGTGAGGAGTTATTCAAAATAATCTTCCAATATATCTAAGCAACGAAAAAATCGGTGAAGTGTGATTATGAATATTTATTAAGATGTGTATTATTTAATTTAAAAAGTGTTAAAAGTATATTATATTGTATAATAGATTATTAAACAAACTCTGTGTGTTATATCAAATTTTGTAATTTGTTATATTTTCTAAACCAATGCCGTAAATGTTTACACATTCTTAGACAGCATGAATTATTTCCTTTTGACATATATTACAAGGGATATATTCCTAAATAATATATGTTTTGAATTTGGTGGCGTTCTCTTTTGATTTCTGAAATATATGTGATTTTGAAATATCATAATTTTCGTATTTACTTGTATTACCTTGTCATTATATCCTCTTGTGTATTTATTCTTTTTATTTATATTTACCCGTTATTATGTCACTGTCAATACACTTGTGGATTACTGTTCAGTTTCTTTTATTCATATTTGCTTGTCATTGTGTGACTGCTGTATTTATTTATTGTTGAAAATAAAAACAATAAATTTTTAAATAATCACGAGCGGGAAAGGGACTTCGCCTCTCCTCTGCGTCCTAATGTCGAAACAAAAATTAACTCAATCTGACTCAATCTGACTAATCTAACTCAAATCTGTCTTTAATTTTAAATTGAAATTGTTTGGATTAGATTAGTTTTTTTTTAATAAAATGGAGGATATATTGAAGGTGACACATACTTCCTACGTACAGTAAGCGACAACGATTCTTTCCTAGACATTCCGATGTTGCGTCCTTCGCGCACGGCACAAGAGCGAGAGAGTGCGAGCGAGACAGCCATATACCGCGCGGGACACCGCGCTATTTCTATACGTGTTTCTTGCGCTCTAGTATCGATATGCGTACTTTTCTTTTCTTTCTTTAAGGGGTTATACTACCCAGGCGCGCTGAAAAATGAACCTTTTTTTGGGAATTTTTTTCTCGATTACTAACGAATGGATTAAAATGAAATTTTGAGGCTTAATTACACATGTATTAAGGTATACAAAAATATTTTTTTTTCAATTTTTGATACAAAATGGCGCCGTGGCACTATATTACTTGAAAGTATGTTTTTTCCGAAGCGGTAAACGGCGTAGTCGGTTTCAGCACTCGTACGTCACCTAGAGGAAAAAATAAAAATTTTTCTTAAACTACATTACTTTTTCTATGGAAGTACACAGGGTTTTTAAGATTGATAAAAAATTACATTTGTTATAAACAATTTAAGGTCGATTTTTTGCCAAAAAAACGAAAAAAAAATTAAAATTAATGCCAATTTGTGAATTTTCAAAAAAAAATTAAAATTCTGTGTACTTCCACAGAAAAAGTAATGTAGTTTAAGAAAAATTTTTATTTTTTCCTCTAGGTGGCGTACGAGTGCTGAAACCGACTACGCCGTTTACCGCTTCGGAAAAAACATACTTTCAAGTAATATAGTGCCACGGCGCCATTTTGTATCAAAAATTGAAAAAAAAATATTTTTGTATACCTTAATACATGTGTAATTAAGCCTCAAAATTTCATTTTAATCCATTCGTTAGTAATCGAGAAAAAAATTCCCAAAAAAAGGTTCATTTTTCAGCGCGCCGGGGTAGTATAACCCCTTAAGAAATGCGTCTTAACCGCGTGCACTAAAGCATTCATTCTATTAAATTAAATAATAATTAAATTATATAAAAAGATAAAATTTAATGAAGTAATAAATTCTTGGCTACGTGCGCGCTTCGCGTGTGTGCGTATAACGTCGGCTGTCCACACATACATACCGGGACACCATTCCTGCCGGTGCGTATACATCCACATATCAATTGATAGAATAATGATTGATTTATTAGAAGACTCTAATGTTCAACCAATTAGCAATGTGGACTATCGCATCCCTTTTTTTTGGATAACATTTTTTGTTAGATCAGATAATCACATTATTCTTTATATCATATTAAAAAAATATTTATATTATTTGTTTATTATGAATAAATCATCAGTATAGAACATTTTTTCTTACAAATATATAGAATATTTCTTAGAAATTCTTATTAAAAAAAAAAAATCTATTCCATAAATGAATTTTGCGTACAGTTCTTGTTACTTTAAAAAAAATAATTTACTCTTTAAACATTCAAATATTGTATATAGTTTTTGCTGTTTCTAAAGAAACTATAAATTCTGTAAGTAACCTGCATATAATATTTTCAAAAAATCGATTTATTCTGTAAACATATGCTGCATGTTACACGTTATCTTGCACAAAAACATATAATACAAGTCAGTGAGTCTCGGAAACAAGAACCAGAATAGTGATTTCCTATGTAATTCTCGACGCTGAATCCGTATCTGACCGCAGAATTACACTCTAGCACGTCAAGATTTCGAAATATCCTAATCTAAAAGTACACAAAATGCCATTTTTGGCCGTTTTCGACCACCTTTAAAATCTATAACAATTTTTTATCAGCATTCGAGCTGTAATCGCTTTACAATAAAACCATCCAACCCCGGTATAAAAGAGATTTAATTTTATGATTAAATATCGATTTATAAGCTTTCAAAATACGTGAATTTGCTTGATTATTAAGTTGCAACCGCAATAAAATCATTCCACATCACTCCGGCATAAAGGAGAACTAAATTTAAAATGAAAGATATTAACTATTGTACAAGTAAATATTGTCTTATATTGCATATTTTACATACTTTAATTTAATTAAAGAAAGAATATATAAAAAGAATATATACTAAGATTCATCAAAATAAATTAAAAATAATATATTTGATTTTTTTTAAATTTCTGATTTACAAGATATAAAAAAATTATTGAATTATTTTGAACTATTAAAAAATTAATATAGACAAAAATATAAATTTTTGTTATTTTAACTATATAATTTATAATTTTTAACTATAATTTATCATTTTCATCATATGAATAATGAACATGAATAATAGTATTCTTGCCAAAACAGTCATTAAGAAAAATGCACATAATTTATGAACTCATAAATTAGCAAATAATAATTATTTACAAAATAGTTATTATTTTTCATTTTGAGTATAGTTCTCTCTTGTGTTGAGATGACGTGAAATGATTTTATTGTGAAAGGGTTAGCTCAATAATCGAAATTCCCCTTTTTTGTGAGCTCATAAATTAGTAAATAATATTTACTTGCAAAATAGTTAATATTTTTCATTTTAAGTATAGTTTCTCACTTATGCCGGGAAGATGTAGGATAGTTTTATTGTAAAAGAATTGCAGCTAGATAATCGAAATGTATCTATTTTAAGAGTTCATTCTTAGCATTTTGTATGCTATATATGCAATACGATGTATATTTATTTTTTTAATATTTCTCTTTTAAGTTGCATCAATTAGGAGTTGTTTTGAAGTTTAGAGTTGAGAGTAAGCTCAAAAATCGGACTATATCAGTTTCAAAAACTCATAAATAACTCCTAATTCTATCGCAAAAATTGATTCAATATTTTTATTTTCGAATGGTGAGAGAGTCAACTTTTCTCCTCTTGCACAAAAAAATGTTAATTTTCTGCTTAATGTGACGAACAGTTCAAAATTTCTTAATTGCAGGATATGAAAGCTCATAAATAGCTCATAATTGTGGCAGCTAAATAAGAGTCTGAGAGCGATGTGAGATCTCGTTTTGCATGGAAAATTGCAAATTCATGTGGAATCAATAATACAATAATAGATCTAGACGTCTCGTATTAATTGTAGGGGTGAAATGGATCTTGTTTCGTGTGGAAAATTGAAAATCTATGTGGGATCGTACAATAATAAAATTAATGAGTATAATTTCACATGAGTTTTCAATTTTCCGAAACGCGAAACAAGATTCAACCCGCATCACTCTGTGTTTTCAATACGAAACGAGGTCTATTATTGTCCAGTTACACATGAATTTGCAACTTTCCATGCAAAGGAAACTCCATCTCATACCGCTTTATGCTTTCAGTATGATATATGAAGTAAGAGTAAGGAGATAACTACATAAATTGAAAGTGGCAATGAAAAGTGTTCCGTGTAGGACCAGGTTTGCTGAATGTAATAGCTTACAACATCTTGTCGCCATCTTGAAATTGTATGTAAATGACAGATGATGACATAAAAAAGGTTAAAAATTATTACTGTTAAAAATTATTTATACTAATATTTGGATAATTACACTTAGAAAATATACTTATTCTAATTACACAGGCCCACAAAAAAAAAGTACCCTGTGCTGGCGATCTGACTAGGCTAGTCTTATGTATTTTGGCCCGCTGAATTCGAATCTGACGTCAGAATTGCTCCATCACGTCACAGTTTTTTTTAAATCTCAAAAGAGAAAGACGAAAATTTCGTAAAAATCGACATTCTAGGGTAGTAAGACTGCGCTTCTTGAGGGAAAAGTTACCGAAATCATATTTCCATGTATTTTCTGGCATTATAAATCCAAATCCGATTTGTCACACCAATCATACCATCGATTCCATTAACATTTGTCATGAAAAAGTAGCAATCTTCCGTATTCCATATTTGATTTTAGTTCATTCATAAATCTTATATTGGAAAGAATTAATCTTATATTCTCCAAGTCCAAATTTTGAGAAAAATTTTTTCGAAACTTACAGCTTCTAGCTGTTGAGTTCGTATAAGATGCAGAAATTTATTTATATAGGTCACAAACCTCTTTTCATGTCTTTAAAGCGCTAGAGGTACATGAAAAAAAAGATTGTGCTATCTGGAGGTAAAAACCTATCTTAATATCTTCGCATTTTGATAAATAGAATCTGTTTGCAGTAAATTTTAGGTGTTACAACCTGAAAAAAAAAAAAAATAAAAAATGAGCACAAAAAAAATTGAGCACAACGTTTATATTCTAGGTCGGATTTGGATTTATAATGTCTGAAAATACATTAAAATATGATTTTGGTAACTTTTTCTTTAAGAAACGCAGTCTTATTACCCTAGAATGTCGATTTTTACGAAATTTTCGTCTATTTTTGAGATTTAAAAAAAACTGTGACGTGATGGAACAATTCTGACGTCAGATTCGAATTCAGCGGGCCAAAATACATAAGACTAGCCTAGTCAGATCGCCAGCACAGGGTACTTTTTTTTTGTGGGCCTGTGTTATTAATGCCATAAAAGATATTGTATAGCTAAATTTATATTAATTTATTCGACATGTTAACAATTTTGCGTTATAAAAATTAAAAGTTTTGCTGAAGTTAATGCTGAAGGAAATATTATAATTTTTTCAAAATCTTATAAAACATCATACAAATTACAAAAATAAAATTTAGAAAATATACTTACTTTAAAATGTATTATCAAGATTTGATACACAAACTCTATAACTTATACTTAATACAATTATCAAGATTTGATACACAAACTCTATAACTTAATACAATTAAAAACGAAATGACACAATTCAAAATGTGACTACATATATACAAATGACACTACACATAAGGTCTGTGTTTTATTCTTGCACTAGACTGAACTAGAATTGAACTTGCACTGAATCTGTGCAAGCGAGAATTGAGAGTACAGGTGGGAATAAAAAACGCTCGAAGTGCAAGAGTAACACACATGGCGTCATATATTAAATAAAATAACATGGCGTCATATATTAAATAAAATAAAATAAATAAATAAAATAATATTAACAATATTATTTATTATATTATTATTTATTATTTATATATATTATATATTATTATTTATTATATTATAAATTTGAAAAAATTTTAATTTTTATAATTTTTTTATAAATTTTTAACCTATTACATTTTACTATTAATCAAATATTACCTTTTATAATTGGTTAACGATTGGTTTAACGCAATTTACAATAATAAATATAGAATATATGGATATATACTATATATATATTTATAATTGGATATATACAATATTCAAGATGGTGATGAAATGTTGTAAATTATTCCATTCAGTGAACCTGGCCCTACATGGAACATTTTTAGTGACCAATGTTTGTCTTTCTACATTATGAAAAGTTAAGTCTCCTTACTCTTACTTTATGGTATGATAGGGAATCCATTATTATATGGTGGTGTCCGGAAATTATGTATAGTTCATGAAACTTTTATTTAACTTTTTAATAAACAATAAGTGATGCCTAAAATTTTTTGAAGCTCATTCAGAGTTTGATGATCTTAACAACATATGTCAAGGTTAAGACCATTCGACCATATCATATTTTAAATATTTATCACGGAATTTTTGCCACACTATACATAAAATATATAACGTTGCGAATGTGTCAAGTGAAATATATTTTTAATATTATAGAATATCACTAGCGAAATCTTTTGTTGAAAATAAGAATCGTATAAAATTTTTTTATATGTGTATGTATGTGTGTATAAATAAGTAATAAAAGAAAATTGACAATACAAACATCGTATCTCAAATGAAAATTTTAACAAATAATATACCTCTTTCTATTCACAATATACATTATATATAAGCAATAATACTTCAATGCAATAACACTTTCCTTACAGGAATAAGAATTCATGGCACAACCAAGAAAGAGATGACTCTATGTCTCAAAATGAATCGAAATAATTTATAACTTTTTTTTTACTGGGGTCTTCGAGAAAAATGAGTTTGAAAATGTATAGAGTACACTTGACTGAAATTCGATAAATTCAGTTTCACTACAGACTGTTCTTATTTTCCTTTAAGTGCGATACAATGTTATGGCTAATCTTTGCTTAAGGGGGTATTCTATGATAGTCTAGCGAGTCGGAAAAATTTTTTATATTACACGTGCGTGGAAAGTGGCCCATTACGCGCGTGTCTTCTGTGCGAGAAATAACCAATTCCACACACGAGAAATTTTCCACTCGAAACAGTGCGGTAATATCTCATTCCCGCACTCATTTCCGACACTCTCCTTATTCCCCAATCATTTTGTTTCTCTTTTCCACTAGAGTCCTTTTATTTCTCACATGTTCTTAACGACATCTCGCGGCGCGAAAACTAACTCCGCAGATTACCACAGCGATACTCGGACATAACCTTCCCAAATAACTAAACGTACATAGTGAAGTCAACATACACAGTGAAGTGAAAAAATAAAAAGAATTTGCAACAAGTTATTAAGAAAAAATAAAAAATGAGTGACAAAAACATCATACCAGAAACCGATAGCGACCAACTAACATCTCCAGAGATAGCACAAATTGCAAAAAGCACGATAGAAAATCTCTTACCTTCAAAATCCAAAGAAAAATATACAAATACATATAACAAATATATCAATCTAATTTCTTTATGCCTTACAAAAAACATACAAAGCTTTCTTTCTTTTGCAGGATATAGTAATCATGACCGATACGAAATATATTTGTCATATATTTGCTCCTCTAATAAACGTTGCTGTTATCATAGGCGGGGGGAGGGGCTCTGCCCCTCCCCCCTGCACCCCCCTCCCCGCCTGCGCCCACTTCCGATTCGGGGGGGCTTCGCCCCCCCGAACCCCCCAAATCCTTCTTTAAACTTTAGACGCACTTCTAATATAAAATAGTGTGTGTAACACGTGCGGGTTGACAATTGTACACTCGTGCGGGTGATCGCACTTGCCTTCGGCTCGTGCGTCCACTCCGCACTCGTGTCCAATTGTCAACTTCCCGCACTTGTTACACAAATAACTATTTTTTCTTTGCATATTTTACAAGTATTTTATATGGAAAATATATCTGCAAAAAGATTTAGCCCGATTCACAAAATTGACAAAGTTATAGCACTTTGTAGGAAGCGATCGCCGGCGCGCGCTCAGTGCTCGGGCCACGCGGCACATAATATAGCATTGTGTCGGCATTTATATTTCGATTAGGTTCGGCTAATGAATTGCTGGAACGTTGTTTAGTAGCAGAAACACAAAATAACAATGAAAATTCTTTGAATTCATTGATTTGGACTTTTGCTCCAAAACACTTTCATTCTGGAGCAAAGATTGTTGAAACAGCAACTTTTCTGGCAATTATTATCTTCAATGAAGGATTTATGACAATTTTGAAAGTTATAAACGTAATGGGAGTGACTATTGGTCAGCAAGCGGAAATGTACGCAAATTTTCGGAACGAAGCTCACATCATCTGCTCGGAACGGTATTCAACTGACTTTGCTAGAGACCAGAGAATAAATCGCAGGGAAGAGAGAGCAGCTCAGTAGAACTTCTATAAGCAGGAGGAAGGTCCCCTATATGGCTCTGAGCTAGCTGATTGATCGTAAATAAAATTATTTCTATGTAATCAGTATGAAAAACTTTAAACGCGTTTTTCTCGAAATCACATTTTTCAAACTGGCGAACATGAATCTCTCGAAAACCAATTGACCAATTGAATCGGGCTTATGCACACATCTTCAGCATATGTGTGGCTATAGCCCCTACTAAAATCAAGTCGAAAAATATTTTTTTTTAAATTTTTATAGTCCTTTAATGATGAAAAAAAAATGGCAAAAATCGGAACTTAATTTTTTAAACGATGCCATTTTTAAAATTTTAAATATTTTTTTTTCATTTTGGTACCTGCTATAGCCAAACTCATACTAATTAAGAATCTTTTTAGTTTTTTTGTTTCAAATAAACAGAATAGCCGGAATCATGTTCGCCATGGACTAACCTTTTTTTTTTCACGGTCTTCTTTAATATTATATACTAAGCTTATTTATAATCATTTTCTAATAAAAAAATTTTTTGAAGGTACTTCAAATATGTAGAAATATGTAGGAAAAAACCTTATTCTAAAAGACCTTACACCTTTTTTAAAAAAAATTCGTAAAAATAGCATAAAAATTCGACTTCTAGACTAGAATACCCCCTTAAATACAATAAATACAAATACGATGCAGCTGTTAAACTGTTCGGCAAAAAAGTAGACTGGTGATTTCATTTCCTATTATTCCAATCCATTTTTTTCCAGCCCATATATTCATAGTCCATTTTTCTTGAAAATGTGTTTCTAATGTAATATAAAGATTTTCTTCTGATAAAAAGTGTGTATTACAAACATTAAAATCTTTATATTATATTAGAAACACATTTTCAAGAAAAATGAAATGTGAATGTGTGGGCTAGAATAATAGGAAATGAAATCGTCAGTCTCCATTTTTTGCCGAACAGTTTAATAGGTGCATCGTATTTATTATGCGATGAAATATCTATATTATTAGATATTGTATCTTTATCAATGTTAGAAAAGTCTACAGGGGGCTCTATCCTATTTTACTAGAGAAATATATAATTTTTTAAATGAAAAATATGAATTTCCGATTAATCATGGTGGAATTATTATTCATATCGTCTTCATGCTCATCAGACCTGATTTTTACTTATGAAATTATGTAAAATCAATTATTCATTATATTCATTGAAGTTATCACAAGCTAGAACAACTAAAAGAAATAATTATTATGATACTTGAAAAGATAAAAGGATAGAACAATTCATCATGATTTAATTTGTAGAATACAATTTTATATGGCAAAACGGCTAACATTTTTAAAACAATACGTACAATTGAACTAAAGAATAAATGTTTAAAAATAGTGATTTTGTTTATTTTATCTTAAAAATGAACTGACAGATTATTTTGATAGAAAAGTCATAACATTGTATCGTATTTAAAGAACTTATTTAAATAATTTGTACAGGATATATACAGGTTACATACAACTTGTACAGAATATATTGTACTGTGTATATTGTACTTGTATATATGTATATTCAAATTTGTAAATAAATTGCCTAAAAATTTTCTAGATATTTTTGTTCAAAATTTTAAATAAAATTGAAGTATTTGTAGATGCAATTTTAAGATAAGTTTATTTATTGTACGTGCTTTTTAACATAAATAAAATATATTTTAATATATTTTAAAGGACCCCGCACATTTTATATGAAAAAAGTGGCTTCAGTCAAATTGGCTGAAATTGAAATATGTTGTAGTTTAGGTAGTGTTGATCGAAAGTTTCCTGAGGCAAAAAGTCCAAAAAACAAAAATAAAAGATACGATAATTTGAAGTTTAAAAAACGTCCGTTTTTGAATACATAAATTAAATTAATATATAAATGTTTAAAAAAAAATTTATATATAAATATTTATATATAATGTGTGTCACTTCTACAATATTTAATGATTCTAAACTCTTTTTGTCATGCGTGTCTGTTACGCAGTGATCGTGTTACGCGCACACACATACGCACGCACGCACGCACGCATGGACGCATATATAACAGAAAGGATTTGGAATCATTAAATATTGTAGAAGTGACACACATTATACAGGGTGTTCAAAAAGTCCCGGACCGGTCGAATATTTCATAAACTATGCACTTTAGAAAAAAATGTTTTAGACAAAAGTTGTATGGCTTGAAGGGGGCCATAAGATGGTGTCATTGGTTTGACCTTGGAGAGTTATTTGAAGGTCACATGAAGGTCACCTTCAATTTCTTAGAACCTACTATTTGTCATTGCATATTCTTGTAGCTTAGCTCGAGGGCTTTCCAAAACACTATAATTAAGTTAGTTTCCTTCAAATACTTTTTGAGTTATAAGGCTCGAAATAATTTCTTAATTTTACATAAACTAAAATATCTTGTAAAATATTCATTTTTCGATTACCTCACCTTAATACTTTTATGTATAAAATAATGAGAGGAATCAATTGGTGTAAAGAAAACACATAGTTGTTTTTAAGAAAAAATATGTAATTGTTAATTGCAAATTACATATTTTTTTTCGAAACAACTATGTGTTTTCTTTACACCAATTAATTCCTCTCATTATTTTGTACAGAAAAGTATTAAGGTGAGGTAATCAAAAAATGAATATTTTACAAGATATTTTACAGTTTATGTAAAATTAAGAAATTATTTCGAGCCTTATAACTCAAAAAGTATTTGAAGGAAACTAACTTAATTATAGTGTTTTGGAAAGCCCTCGAGATAAGCTACAAGAATATGCAATGACAAATAGTAGGTTCTATTTAAGAAATTGAAGGTGACCTTCATGTGACCTTCAAATAACTCTCCAAGGTCAAACCAATGACACCATCTTATGGCCCCCTTCAAGCCATACAACTTTTGTCTAAAACATTTCTTTCTAAAGTGCATAGTTTATGAAATATTCGACCGGTCCGGGACTTTTTGAACACCCTGTATATAAATATTTTTTTTAACATTTACGTATTAATTTAATCTATGTATTCAAAAATAAACGTTTTTTAAACTTCAATACTACCACAATACCCACTTCAAATCTTTTGATTTTTGAACTTTTTGTCTCAGGAAACTTTTGATCAGCACCACCTAAACTACAACATATTTCAATTTCAGCCAATTTGACCGAAGTCACTTTTTTCATATAAAATGTGCGGGGTCCTTTAAAAAATTTCATATATTTTATGAATATATTTTAAAATAACTATTTATGTATTAAATAAAATGTAGATTTTAAAATATTAACACTTGATATCGATTAAATAGTCATGAAATTTGTGGATAACACATATAATCAATACTATCTAAATTTTAAAAATATCATAAACTCAAGAAATATTATAGAAGTGCGTGGCGGTGAAGGCGGTCTGACTGTAACATAATGGCGATGCGCGGCGAAGCGGTGATTGGGGAGGGGAAGAACCTTCGCCGAGCGCCTACACACTCATCGCTCCTCTCCTCCCCAATGACCGCTTCGCCGCGCGCCGCCATTATGTTACAGTGAGACCGCCTTCACCGCCACGCACTTCTAGCCACGCGCATTGGCCGATCTTCTTTAATTAATTTTTCGTTAATTATTGCAAATATCGCAAAACAGTAGAAGACCTTCCTTTTGAATTTAGAGCCACTCTACCTTCACACTTCGGGACTGCGAAAAATTTCCTGACACTGTATAACATGTTATGGTAATTATTTAGCTTAGGGGAGCCACCTCGGATAACTTTGACATATATATTGTCAAGATGATGACCCTGAGCATTCAAAAGGTTTTAGTCGGCTCGTTGTTTATTAAAAAGTTATAAACAAAAGAAGTTTCATAAGTTCATTAATACATTTATCGTAAGAAAAGCAAAATTCACTCTTAACGAGGGTTAAATGTAAGTTAAGGTTAAATATAAGTGAACGTCGTTTCATCTTGAAAAATGCATGCGTAGACGCAGTGTTCCGCCCTCCTGCGGGGAGCTCCACTTCCGGAAGATATAACCTAACCCAACCCGGAAGATATAACCTAACCCAACCCATGTCCGTGATGTGGGATATACCTCGCTTTGCATAGAAAATTATAAATTCATGGTATCTTGCATTTATTTTATATTTTAGTACGATTTTTGTTAATAACTTTTTAACAAACAACGACTAATTAAAACCTTTACAACTCATTATGGTTGAAAATTAATGGTAGAGAAAATATATGACCCTTAAGAAAAAATATACAGCCCTAATACTACAATTATATAATGTATACAATATATGTATTATCTTGTTCGCTTAGATTGGTTTGTTTACTTTTCTTATACTGAAGTCGTCTACCGAAAAAACAATTCATCTCTCTATATCTCTTGTTAATATTTTACATTTTATAAATACTGAAGGACATATGAGTCAATACAAAATAGATTGTTGGAAGAGCAACACTCAATTTTAAGTGAATTAAATAAAAAATGAAATTCTATTATATATAATTTCTATTATATATAATAGAAATGAAAATAAAAAATTCTATTATATATTTATATATAATAGAAATGAAAATGAAATTCTATTATATATAATTCTATTATATATAATTTCTATACAAAGCGAGGTATACCTCATATCACGGATATGGGTTGGGTTAGGTTAGGTTATATCTTCCGAAAGTGGAGCCCCCCGCAGGGGGCGGAATATACTGAAGAGAATATCCAGAGAAAAATAGGGATATATGTGGGAGGAGGTCGGACGTGTCTTTACGCTCATTTGATCAACGAGCGACAGAATCCATCCGTGGCAACGGCATTGATGCATATCCTGTGGAGAGAGCATTCACACATTTTTCAGCCTAACGAATAATTGCTAGAATATTCGCAGACTAGAAAAATATGTGAGGCGCAAGTGGCTGGATCGGGAATCGAACCCGAGAGTCTTTCGCTTTCCGGGCAACTGCTCTAGACCACTGAGCTATCCAGACCTCACACCTAATGCTGCTTTTTAACACAGTGATATGCGACTCCAGAGCGATGTTGGAATCTCACTCGATAGATGCAATGCCGATTGCCATGGAGGATTTCTGAAAAGTCGCTCGCTGACCAAATAAGTGCCGGTGGAGGTATTCGCGTGCATGCTGGCTTCCGACTGGCCTTCCGTATAAAACGGCACCGACGAGCACAACGCCGTAGAGTGACCACATCCCCCAAGATCCCTCTAGTATATACTAAAATCCCCACTGTACCAAATAGCAGTGGCGGATGGACCCTAAGATAGGGCCGGGGCAAGCCAATATCTACGCATGTACTTTTCAAGATGAAGCAAAGTTCATTTAATCTTGATCTTAAGAGTGAATTTGGATAAACTTCCGAAAACGACCCACGCTCGATTGTCACAAATTTTTAAAATTTTTTAATTTTTGTAGAAACACTGTAAATAATGTCAAATGAATGTCCTTAAGCGGATTTTTACTGATTCAAACATTTAATGTTAAAAATATTTAAATAAAGTTATATATAAATTATTGTCTATTACACTGTTTGGGACGATTGCAATAATTTATTCAAATAATTATTCTTAATGTGTATTCAAATAAGTTTAAATTTATTAAAATTATATGTTCTACGATAAATAGTTTTCGAAATATCAATTTTTAAAAGTCATAACAAATCAAAACTAGAAAATTGGAATCAGCCCCAATAATGCTTTGCATGGAAAGTTGCAAACCCATGTGGAACCTCGCTTCGCGTGGAAAAGTGTATGCGTGAACACAGTGGGTTTCGCCCTCCTTATTTAAATGTTTTTAGGAAAAATCGGTAAAAATCCGTTTAAGGATATTTATTTGACATCATTTACAGTGTTTCTACAAAAATTCATTGCAATCGAGCATGGGTCGTTTTCGGAAGTTCAGCCGTGAATTTTGCTTCATCTTAGAAAGTACATGCGTAGGTACAGTATGTTCCGCCCCCCTGCGGGGGGCTTCACTTTCGGAAGATATAACCTAACCCAACCCATGTCCGTGGTATGGGGTATACCTCGCTTTGCATAGAAAGTTATAAACCCATAATATATGTACGGCCGGATCCACGCACCGGCAGG
Source organism: Camponotus pennsylvanicus (assembly GCA_023638675.1). NCBI lineage: Eukaryota > Metazoa > Arthropoda > Insecta > Hymenoptera > Formicidae > Camponotus > Camponotus pennsylvanicus. The sequence goes on along the minus strand of JALHBL010000484.1, from coordinate 21,584 downwards.
AATGGTGTCCCGGTATGCTTGTGACGCTCACTGACGTCACACTCACACAAGCGAAGCGCGCATGTACGCGGGCTGGACAGTGAGAGAGAAAGTGGGGGTAGAGTAGTGGGAGGCATTCCGATGTTGCGTCCTTCGCGCACGACATAAGAGCGAGAGAGAAAACACTATAAGACGTGATACCGAGTTAGAGGTGTCCGATAGCCATCTCTCTCGCTCGACGCTCGAAAGAGAGAGTGCGAGCGAGACAGCTATATACCGCGCGGGACACCGCGCTATTCTATCCGTGTCTCTTGCGCTCTAGTATCGATATGCGTACTTTTCTTTTCTTTCTTTAAGAAATGCGGCTTAATCGCGTACACTAAAGGTCGGCATTCATTCTATTAAATTAAATAATAATTAAATTACATAAAAAGATAAAATTTAATGAAGTAATAAATTCTTGGCTGCGTGCGCGCTTCGCGTGTGTGCGTATGACGTCGGCCGTCCACACATACATACCGGGACACCATTCCTGCCGGTGTGTGTATATGTAATAATATATGTACATGGTATCCGAAAAATATGTTCTATTTATTAAACTTCTTTTGTTCATAACTTTTAAATAAACGAGCGCCGACTAAAACCTTTTGAATGTTATTCAGGGTTATCACCTTGACAATATATGTCAAGGTCAAGGTTATCCGAAGTGGCTCCCCTAAGCTAAATAATTACCAAAAAAGATCAAAATTATATAAGATTTTAAACTTTAAATATTGTACAAGAATAATTTCTTAACTTTTTAAGCTATTAAAAATACAATCTTTGGAATTTTAAAATTAAAGCTGTTTAATATAAATGTTTAATGTAAATATAAATGTTAATATAATGTTAATATAAATGTTTATATTAATATAAATGTTTATGAATTCTGATCCATCCTATATAATTTGAGACCTAAGCTACCGATTACATCTATTAAGAATTCAATTTAGCCATTACTGAGCTCCAATAATCAAAAATTACTTACTAGACACGTTATAAAATTTATTCAAACAGATTTTGCCAAAAGTATCTACTATAAATTCTTATCATCAGAAGGCTACAAATTTAATATAGAACTTGTTAATTCCAATTTCTGTCGACAAGCTGTAGAATTATAATAAGCAATAGAATTATAATAAAGTTTGCTGACATCTGATAATAGATTGCACGAGCGTGCAGATTTTACTTGGTTTTACTTGGTTATGAAATTCTGTGAGCAGGTTTTGTCGACAGATCACAAACTTAATACGGATATAGTTGATGTCGTTTTACTAGCAACTTTTGAATAAATCTATTGCCAATCTGCTAATATATTGCGCGCATGTATATTATATCTCTTGATAATAAGTGTATAATTAAATTTGTTGTCTTTCCTTTTAAATTACTTTGAATTTATATATTTCCTGTCCTAATGTAGTTTTGTAATGTTATCATTTATATTTAAAAAAAGTGAGTGACACTTTATAAATTAGCAATGATATGTACAAAGTAATTCCAATAAAATGATCGCGATGTAAATATTTGCAAAAATCGAAAATATGTAAAAAATTTTATATATACAAACAACTTTTAACATAAAGAGAGACATATGGTGGAAACGACTTTTTTATAGGTGAAGGCATCGAAAAGATTTTAAGATCAATTTATTTAAATGGATTACTATATTTTTTATCTATTAGAATAATAGCTATTTTTAAAATAAGCAATGATATTTTATAAGGATATTTTATATAAAGATACTCAAGGTCCATCAAGATTATTAATATAAAAAAATAAAATTTATGAATTTATGTCATATATTTTTTTACGTTTAATAAATGCTCAAAGTTTTGTCTATGAACTTGTAAACAAAGATGAATTCTGCACATTAAATAGTACTCCTACTCTTCCTTTGTACTTTTATTAGAATATTTTGAAGTGTTTTGGTAATTCGGACAATCATCGTCATGTCAGTTGTTAATAGGTCATAGTATACATGTAAATATTTAGTATGATATTCCAAATAAACACATAATTGAGGACAACTTACTTCTTCAAACATTAAATGTTGCAATGTATCAGAATTTTTTTGCAAGTCATCTATATTAATATGTAGAAATTATATAGATATTATTATATAAATATAGATTTACCCATTTGAAGGCAAATGGTTCTATTATTAAAATGAAGCACAATTTCATTCTACAAAGATATAAAAAATTTTGCTATATATCCAAATCAATAGATCAAACGTAATGGCCATTTTGTATTAACTTTGTTCTAATTTTTAGATTATTTTATAAATCAAAATCATTATGTAATATGAATCACTAACATCTTATGATGTGTAATACGATTTGTGATATGTAATACGAATTTTTGTAAAGTATATATGCGCGTATTTACTTATATAATATACAGGGTGTTCCATTTTAAAAGATCCACTCAAATATCTCAGAAACAATGCGTTAAATCGAAAAATGTTTCAGACATAAGTTGTATGGCTTGAAGGGGGACATAAGATGGTACCATTGGTTTGACTTTGGGTGGAGTTGTCAAGATCAGGGCAAGGTCACTTTGAATTTTTTAAATGGAACCCCTTATTTTTTATTACATATTCTCGTAGCTTAGCTCGAGAGCTTTCCAAAACGCTATAATAAAGTATTTTTTCATTGAGTACTTTTCGAGTTGTGAGGCTTGAAATAATTTCTTAATCTTACATAAACTGTAAAATATCTAATAAAATATTTATTTTTTTATTATCTTACCTTAATACGCACCTTTATGCACAAAATAATTTGAGGAATCAATTGGTGTAAAAAAAACACAGTTATTTTTAAGAAAAAATATATAATTGTTATTTTTTCTTAATCACAACTGTTTTTTCCTTACACCAATTGATTTCTCTCATTATTTTGTATTAGAGGCGAGCAAATCTGCTCTCACTCCCGCTCGTTCCCGTTAGCGAGACTGGATTCTCGAGACTCAGATTATCGGGAGCGCTGTTATCGAGAATAACGAGTGGGGGGATTCTACCCTCACTCCATCTAATAGAACATTGAGACTCGCTCGTTCCCGAGCCTTTATTCTCGATAACAGCGCTCCCGATAATCTGAGTCTCGAGAATCCAGTCTCGCTAACGGGAACGAGCGGGAGTGAGAGCAGATTTGCTCGCCTCTATTTTGTATATAAAAGTATTAAGGTAAGACAATAGAAAAATGAATATTTTATTAGATATTTTATGGTTTATGTAAAATTAAAAAATTATTTCAAGCCTCATAACTGGAAAAGTACTCAATGAAAAAATACTTTATTATAGCGTTTTGGAAAGCTCTCGAGCTAAGCTACGAGAATATGTAATAAAAAATAGGGGGTTCCATTTAAAAAATTTAAAGTGACCTTGCCCTGACCTTGACAACGCCCAAGGTCAAACCAATGATACCATCTTATGTCCCCCTTCAAGCCATACAACTTATGTATGAAACATTTTTCGATTTAACACAGTGTTTCTGAGATATTTGAGTGAATCCTTTAAAATAGGACACCCTGTATATAACATAGCGTAAATGTATGCGCGCATATGCGCTTTACACGGGTGTGAAGGAAGAGGCAGCAAAATCGAAGCACTTTAAAATATTTCAATATGGAAATATTAAAAAGAACAGTGAATCATTTGACGCGTAAGATTCACCTTGCCTACAAATTCAAGTTCAAAACTTCTCATACACCACAGAACATTGCAGTAATATTGCGCTAATATTGCAATGTTGCTGCAATGTTACAACAATATTAATAATATTCAGGGTTGGGAAGTAACGCGTTACTTGTAACGCCGTTACCGTTACTTTTTTTTAACGGACTGGTAACGGCGTTACATTTTTTTTCTGTAACTGTAACGATAACGTAGTTACATTTTTTTAGTAACGAAAACGATTTTAACAGTTACTTTTATCGTTACTTTTCATATTTTGAAAATACTTATGACATCGTATTTCTGTCATATTCAATTTTTAGTCATCGACCGACATTCATATAAAATTCGATAATACTTCGGATGAAATTTATTGCTCTGAGAGGTGTCTGTGAAGCTGGCACGACAATCTACGAATTTCAAAAAAATACTAAGTGTTCTGATAGCACTTTTCATAGTTCTACAGTTCCTGATAAAAATTAAAAAGAGTTCCACATTCCTTATATTAAAAAATCGAAATCGACAAAATGTGCCAACTTCGCGAATCTAGCACGATACTCTTCCCTCTAAAATACCAAAACGCGTTGAATATTATTATTTTTAGCAAGAGTTTCCGATAGTTCTGCTATAGTTCAGCCTATATATGCAATTTCAGATCGATATTCAAAAAATTAATAATTTTTTATGAATTTTTAATGTTCTTGACCAGCACGACATTTAGTGAAAATGTGTCGTGCTAATGATTTTCCGTAGTTTTAACGGCAGTTCTGGACGGTTCTATAAAAGTTCTACCCTTTAGAAACATTTTTGCGCAGAGTTCCGACCGTTTACGATTTTATAAATAATTATTTAATTATTTATTAATTTTCAGGAACTGTAGAACTATGTAGAAAAGTGCTATCAGAACTCTTAGTATTTTTTTGAAATTCGTAGATTGTCGTGCCGGCTTCACAGACACCTCTGAGAGCGATTAATGACATCATTGGTCAATCACAGTTATTCCATTCTTCTGAGGAATGGATGTGATTGGCCAGCTTTTAAGTTTGACGTAATATCGGACGAGAGCGCACAAAAAGAATGTAAATTTAGCTGTATTTATAAATTTAATGGAAATTAAAATTTTTTTATTTACATGTGATTACATGTTAAGTGCTTTAAAATCTATCTCTTTAAATTTTTTACGGTTTTGTAAATTTAAAATAAAAAATTTGTTGCTTTTATTAATATTTTAATAAAAAATATTACCAAAGTAAATTTTTTATTTAATTCTATCTTGTTTTAACATTAAAAGTAAAAAAAGGGAAAAGTAACGAATCGATACTTTTGAAGTAACGGTAACGGTAACTAGTTACTTTTAAAAATAAGTAACTTAAAAATAAGTAATAACGGTAACGAGTTACTTCTTTTACTCGGTAACGAGTAACGGTAACGAGTTATTTTTAAAAAGTAACTTTCCCATCCCTGATAATATTGCTGCAATATTCTGTGCTGTATGGGTTTGAGCATTTATTGTGAAGAATAAAAGTACATACATTCATAAATTTTATTACAATTAATAAAAAGTATAAGACTCGAAATATAAAATTAAACAAATCAGTTTTAATGGCAATACGAGTCGAGTGTCGATGTTATAACACATTTATTTATTATACAATCAAATAAGTATGGAACAAAATACAAAGAAAGGATAGCGAACGTTTCGACCCTATTTTTGGGTCATCTTCAGCGCAAATGTGATGATGTGATAAAAAAAATAACAAAAGTGTTTTATATCGGAGTCAATTACAAAGGGTGCCGTCTAAAGTAATAATAAATGTCTCGGTATCTCATTATCTTGACGATGCCTATGTAAAAATAAAGAACAAAAAGTGAAATAAGTTAAATAAATAATGTAAACTAATATGAACAAAGATAGAAATAAGTACTAAAATTCAACATGAAAAATTAAGAGATTGAAAAGATTTTGTCAATTTTTTAAAAAATAATTTAAATAAATATAAACTGAACATAGAGTCAAGAAGAAATAAAAATTAAAAAGATAAGAAGTTAAAACGAAATTAAGACTTGACTTGTTCTTTATTTTTACATAGGCATCGTCAAGATAATGAGATACCGAGACATTTATTATTACTTTAGACGGCATCCTTTGTAATTGACTCCGATATAAAACACTTTTGTTATTTTTTTTATCACATCATCACATTTGCGCTGAAGATGACCCAAAAATAGGATCGAAACGTTCGCTATCCTTTCTTTGTATTTTGTTCCATGCTTATTTGATTGTATAATAAATAAATGTGTTATAACATCGACACTCGACTCGTATTGCCATTAAAACTGATTTGATAAATTTTATTATCTAATATTAATGATCTTGATTGACTTTCAATCATAAAATATATTGTTTGATATTGTAAAATATATTGAGTACATCCTAAAAACAACTATTGTTTTGAATAACTTAGAAATATAGCGATCCATTTAAAGAAATAAAATTTACCTTGAAATCTTTTTAATGCCATCATCTAAAAAAAGGCGTTTTTATCACATATGATGTTCCTATCGTAAATTAAATTTAATTGAATATTTTTTTACATAAGGAATTTTTTTATACATCTTCAATTTTTGCAAATATTTATACCACTCACTATACAAAATTCTCTCTCTCTCTCTCTCTCTCTCTCTCTCAAAAATAACAGATCATGCGTGGCTAAAAATCGTTTTATATTTAAATAAAATTAAAAATAAGTATAGAGAATTTAATGCCAGAGACTATAGTAAATTTAGTATAGATGAATTTAGTAGTCTAGTGGAAAACAAAATGGGGGAAGGTCAAGATTTGGAAGTAAACAGGAGAGCGAAAAAATTTGTTGATAGCATAGTAGAGGCACTGGACATTATAGCACCTAAGAAAAAGTTTAGAATTCCAAAAGTTTGGGAAGGGAAACAATGGTTTTCAGATGATATAAGAGAAGCAGCAAATAAAAGGGATGAAGCGTATAATAAGGCAGTGTACGACAATATGGAACAGAATTGATTGCAATTTAAAACTGAAAGAAATGCGATAGTTAAATTAATCAGGGAAAAGAAGAAGGAATACTATGAAGATATGATAGATAGTAATAAAGAAAACCCTACGAAAATGTGGAAAACTTTGAAAGAATTAATTAGAGGTGAATCAAGGGGTACAAAAGATATAGATAATATAGATTTTGAGATAATAGACGACATTAACGGATGTAATATAGCTGATAAATTCAACATATATTACGTACAAAGTATTAGTAACATAGTGAAATCTATAAATATTGATAAGTCTAGAGATACGGGTAGAAGAATTGTTTATATTATTGAAAATACAGGAATTGTAGAAAACTTTGAGATGATTAATGTAGAGGATTTAGAGGAAATTGTTATGAAATTACCAAAAAAGAAAGGGACGGAAGAAGGAATAACTAGCGATGTATTAAAGTCAACGTTTAATGTAATAAAAGAAGAGTTTGTTGAAGTAATAAATAATTCTTTGAGGGAAGGTTGCTGTCCAGAGAGTTGGAAAACATCAACGATAATACCGATTCCAAAAATAGAAAAAGCTAAAAAAGCAAGTGAATATAGACCTATTAATATGCTACCAATATATGAGAAAGTGTTAGAATTAGTGGTAAAGAAGCAAATTGAAATGTATCTGGAATTTAATAGTATTATAACAGAGCATCAATCAGGTTATAGAAAACAGTATTTGTGTGAAACGGCAATTCAAACTGTTGTTGACGAATGGAAATTAATAGTTAGCGAAGGAAAAATGGTTGGAGTAATATTTATGGATCTTAAGCGAGCTTTCGAAACAATAAATAGAGAAAGATTAATAGAAAAATTATATCAATATGGAATTAAAGGGATGGTTTTAGAATGGTTAAAATCATACTTAAATAATAGAACGCAGCAGGTTCGTTTCAACGATAACTGGTCTAGATTAATTGCCACTGAATATGGAGTGCCGCAAGGATCTGTACTAGGACCCTTGTTATTTATTGTACAGGGTGTCCTAGATCACCCGTACACCCCTTTTCTTTCAAAAACTAAGCATTTTAGAGAAAAACGTTTTCGACAAAAATTGTATGGTTTCGAGGGGGCCATAAGATGGTACCATTGGTTTGACCTTGAAAAGTCATTTGAAGGTCACGTGAAGGTCAATTTAATTTTTTTAAATGGAACACCCTATATATTTTTCCACATTCTTGTAGCTTATCTCGAGAGCTTTCCAAAACACTATAATTAAGTACCTTTTCGTTAAGTACTTTTTGAGTTATGAGGCTTGAAATAATTTCTTAATTTTACATAAACCGTAAAATATCTTGTAAAATATTCATTTTTCGATTATCTTACCTTAATACTTTTACGTACAAAATAATGAGAGGAATCAATTGGTATAAAGAAAACACATAGTTGTTTTTAAGAAAAAATATGGAATTGTATGTTTTTTCTTTACACTAATTGATTCCTCTCATTATTTTGTACATAAAAGTATTAAGGTAAGATAATCGAAAAATGAATATTTTACTAGATATTTTATGGTTTATATAAAATTAAGAAATTATTTCAAACCTCATAACTCGAAAAGTACTGAATGAAGAAATACTTTATTATAGTGTTTTGGAAAGCTCTCGAGAAGCTTTAAAATTTAAATTTTTCGAGATATTTCAGGGTTCCGACCTTTTTTCCTTACATTGTATATGTATGTACAGATAGATATATATGTATAAGATGATTTTTATATAGTGATCGTAGTAAATATTTGCAAAAATTAAGGATATATAAAAAAATTATATATATATTTTATTGTTAAATATATACAGTACCCTCCATAAATTTGGAAACACTCTATAAAGGTATACAATATAAAGAAAATAACTTTAATTTGTTTGATATTTGCCGGATGTTATATCCTTCTTCTTGTAAAAAAATAATCTTGACTCGCAATTCATATGGAATCTGGCACGTCGGATCCATTTTTAATGATTGTAGTAATTTTTGTTACTTTTACAGAAACTAAAATCAAACTGCACTTAAATGAGTTCTTATTACTCTGATGTATGTTTTTAATGCGCGTAAACATTACAGGCATTCCACTACAGCATCTGATATGCTGTAGTAGCACTAATTGGCAGAACAAATCAACGCGCGAAATTTAACTCCGAGCAGTTCGGTGCCACGTAATAATTATTCGACATATTTTCGGTATAAACAGGCGTCATATCATTATTTAAACGTCTTGCAATATATTCATATGAAAAATCTACACAGATTGCTGCCATGCGATTGTTTATCTGTAAAATGCAATGTGTTTCCAAACTTATGGAGGGTAGTGTACATTGTTTTATTGTTTCAAAAAAGATATTAAAAGAAATTTAATAGTAAATTTCTGTGGTCAAAATATGAAAAAAATTATAAATAAGTATCTGTAAATACTTCATTTCAGAAATATAGAGTATTGAAAAAAAAATTAAAATATATATTTTCCAAATATCTTTTTAAAATAAATATCTCTTTACAATTACTTTGAAAAGTGTATTAAGTAATTATTTAATTTTAGAAAAAAATTGACTTCTTAATAGTTTATTTTTTTGGGATAAATCTAAAAATTTTGCTTCTATTTATCTAACTATATGTAAAAATGGCAACAGTAATATCAAAATTACTCCACATGACCTACAAATGTACTATGTATTCTTAAGATTTTAAATTTTAATGCATGATTATAATTTTATTTGTAAAAAGTATTTTTTTAGCCACACCTTTCAATTGCATTTCAGAAATGGAGTATTTTCAGACACATGTTTATACGAATATTTTTTATTTTGACTTGGAAAAGTCTCTTCTCGTAAATTTTTTAAATATCTGTTTGAAACATTTTGTATGTGTGTATGTTACTACATCACATTAATAGTAATGTTCTAACAGTGATGTAAGGATAGCCATATTTGGAGTAAAATATATTGGATTAATATATCATAGATTTTTATATACTGACCACTAACATGGCTAATGTCTATATTGTTTGCATTTTAGCAGAATACATCAATATCAATTATTAATTGTTATATATATAATTATCAATTATTAAGTTATAATACATATATATAGTTATATGTAAGTTGCTTACCTGCAAAAACTAAATTCACATCAAGTGCTTGTATAAATCGTAGATATGTCCGTCCAAGTTCATAAACACAAATGTGAAGAATATCACTGATGTCGATAAGCATAATAGAATGAAGAACTATATAAACTGTTAAGAATTTTACTATTTTTTTATACTTTCCTTTCTTATACTCTTTTATATACATTTGTACTCTACATATGACTTAACAAATAAATTCAATTATATATTAATAAAAATCAACTAATTAATGTATATTAAAAAAAATTTGTACAAATATAGCAAATTTGTAAAAAAAAAGAGAAATAAGAAAATTACTAGATTCTAGATAAATTTTTTGCATTATTGTAAATATAAAGGATACGAGGATTATCTCCATGTCGACAAGTAATATACACACAAGCAGCCTGATTATGTACCTGTTTTCTCCCACGTGTCAGATTACGTTGTAAAGCCGAATCATAAATTCTTACAGCCATGCTGATATCATTCTCGTCTAAGCTGAAATAAAAATTTCAAATTCTGAAAATTTTACAAATAGATCTCATTTAATTATATGCATATATCATAAAGAGACAAAAATTTTTTACCCTAATTGCATGCCAAGATGTATTATACCTTTCCTTGCATTTTCTAAGGTCTGTTTACTAGATTCCTTTTCATTGAAATAGCCTGCAAATTAAAGGATTTTAAGACAATTTATAACTTTCAAAAGAAGGAAAAAAGAATATTATTTAAATGACTTACGTGCACCAAAATTTGTAGCACCACCTGTACTATCATTAGGGACAAAGTATTTAGGCATTACTTTACCAGAGGACGATTCCTCAAAAGTTGGTTGACTAACAATAACTGAATCCTCCAATACAAAACCACATTCCATACAAATAGCATCTCCACGTGCAGGGTCGGTCTCAATATTTGTAGACCCACAATTACGACACTTGTTTCCGGACATCTGTTACAATAATACAAATATATAATAAACTTTTATTATTAAATTATTATATATAATTATTGTTTACTTTATTACAAAAGATTATAGTGAAAAATATTAATATAAAAGATCATACATTATATATCTTTTTATATGTTAATTTATTAATTATTTATTATTATATAAACATGACATGATATGAAACATATATATATATATATATATATATATATATATATATATATATCCTGTTGTATATTCTAATGTAAGTTAGGCCCCACGCACAATAGGAAAAATATTAAATATTAAATTTCTAGAACGAGAGGAAGAGAAAGGAACTCTTCTCTTCTCTTTATCGCTTTCTATAAATTTAATATTTATATTTAATATTTTTCCTATTGTGCGCAGGGCCTTAATGGAACAATTAATAAAAATTAATAAGTTTATATATATATATATATATATATATATATATATATTATTATTATTTTTATTAATTGTTCCATTAACTTACATTAGAATATACAACAGGATTAAATTACATAATTACAATACACAATATATAAAATTAACAAAATAAATTTTTGTAAATAATTTTTGTGCTGTAAAACAATATTAAATATGAATTAAATAAACAAATGTGTACTAGATTACTACATTTTACATACCTTGATAATTGTTTATTTATTTACTGAAATACAAACATCAACCTTCGCAAAGTTAATATCAGAAAGAAGAATGAGAGATGTATCACGTTTTTAGGTAATTCCTGAAAGCGAGACGCCCTCTGTGGACATTAAAAACGTGGACATGAACTACGAAGGCAATATCAGAGAGAAGCCTGAGGCTGGTTCTACAATGGCTGCGTTCAGCAGGAAAACTGCTTTGCAACTGTTGTAAAATTCGTGAATCTGATTGGTGTATACTCTAGATTCAGCCAAAATTAAGAGCATACACCAATCAGGCTCACGAATTTTACAACAGTTGTAAAGCAGCTTTTTCTGCTGAACGCAGCCATTAGTTGTCGTAAGTCGGATGTCAAAAGAGTTAAGGGTCGTCTACAATGGTCGTAGCATAAGGTTGTAAGGCCGTAGTCGTAAGAAATTGACCAATCACAGTTGATTATTCTCCTGAACTTCAATTGGGATTGATCAATTTCTTACGACTACGGCCTTACAACCTTATGCTACGACCATTGTAGACGACCCTTTAGGCTGATGGCAGAGAACTAGACGTGAGCTCTTACGTCTGTCGTAGTCGTGGACGTGAATTAAGACAGAGAAAAACCGTATGTTGTAAAGACCATTGTGAATGCGGAAAGTGCATCATGAACGAGGTAAGTAATATTAATATATAAATATACTAAAATACATATTTCTGAATATTTTATTTATAAGTAAATATACTAAAAAAGAATAAAATAAAAATAACTTTATTTAAAATGATTTGTCTTCATTTCGTTTATCGAAAAAGTAATTGTCAAAATAGTAATTGTTACTTTAGGTTAATTAATATTTTTCTTTGCTATTTCAAAATACATTGATGGAAAAAATTTTCTTAAAATTTTTTAATTAATTTTCTTTCTATTTTTTAAAATTTGTATCTAATTTTTAATTTGTTTCTTCAACAGAAAATTTACCTTTTTGGCAACCGCTACTAAGAGTAATATAAAAAAATGTCTGATCATTTAAATTACTGCAATACTATTGCTGATTTGCCTGATGAAATCAGTACAGATGACTGGGATAATGGTTGTGAATCTGCATCTATTGATATTAACGAAAAGAGTGGTGATGAGCTTCTCATTGAATTATATAGAGAACGTAAAATTTAACCTACCAAAGTAATTTCTAGTTTGTAAAAGATTATATAAAAATATTTTGTATATTATTTTTGGTATTATATAATATATATACATATATATAATTTAAATAGTTTGATAAGAAGTTTGTGATATTGTTTGTGCATATTTTTTTCATTTAATGTTACAAGTAACGTTTAATGTAATAGAATATTTGTAATGCATTTATAGTTCATATAATAAATTTCTATTAATTTTACAATAATTTTATTTCACAGACTCCATCAAAATGGTTGTAAATGCAATGCTCTTTTCAAGAAATTGCTAATAAGGATACTTTCACATTAAATAATAAATCCACGTAAATAATTATTAAAAAGATGGAAATTTATTCATATTGTTTGTGTTCAAATTATACGTTTTGTATACTGTATTAGTAGTGTGATAGCTTCAGTATGTCTGCATAATTACATATTAAAAGAAGAGCAACGTAGTGGATATAAAATGTACAGTCAAGAACCAATTTCTAATGCTAACCAGGTAGATATAAAAATAATTTAAAAATAAGAGTAAAAATCGAGTAGCTTTAGCCGCAGCACTTCCACTTTTACATTCAATTTCAGCTTTCCTTTTCTCTCTACTGTATTGGTTTCTTAAGGAGATGCATCTTTTTTGGCAATATGAAGGAGTGTACATGTCACCTAAACAGAAAGTATAAGATTAAAAAATTAATATATATATGTGTGTGTGTATTAACATTATTTTGTAATTATATGATTTATTATATAAATTTTCAAATTTATTTTTCACCATTAGTTTCAGTCATTATTTTGGATATTTCATCTCAAGCATTTTGCTTCATCAAAATCCTTAAAACTGGTATTATTCTTATCATATAAAAATGGACGTTCTCTATATAATTCAATGAGAAGCTCATCGCCACTCTTTTCGTTAATATCAATAGATGCAGATTCACAACCATTATCCCAGTCATCTGTACTGATTTCATCAGGCAAATCAGCAATAGTATTGCAGTAATTTAAATGATCAGACATTTTTTTATATTACTCTTAGTAGCGGTTGTCAAAAAGGTAAAATTTCTGTTGAAGAAACAAATTAAAAATTAGATACAAATTTTAAAAAATAGAAAGAAAATTTGTTAAGAAAATTAATTAAGAAATTTTGTTAAGAAAATTTTTTCCATCAATGTATTTTGAAATAGCAAAGAAAAATATTAATTAACCTAAAATAACAATTACTATTTTGACAATTACTTTTTCGATAAACGAAATGAAGACAAATCATTTTAAATAAAGTTATTTTTATTTTATTCTTTTTTAGTATATTTACTTATAAATAAAATATTCAGAAATATGTATTTCAGTATATTTATATATTAATATTACTTACCTCGTTCATGATGCACTTTCCGCATTCACAATGGTCTTTACGACACACGGTTTTTCTCTGTCTTAATTCACGTCCACGACTACGACAGACGTAAGAGCTCACGTCTAGTTCTCTGCCATCAGCCTTAGGCCGATTCTACAATAGCTGTCGTAAGTCGGGTGTCGTAAGAGTTGACCAATCGTATTCGATTATTCTTCTCTAAAATCAACTGTGATTGGTTAACTCTTTTGACATCAGACTTACGACAGCTATTGTAGAACCAGCCTTCAACCGGCTAGAGTTGACCAATCGTATTCGATTATTCTTCTCTAAAATCAACTGTGATTGGTCAACTCTTACGACCGCTTACGACAGCTATTGTATGAACCAGCCTAACCGGCTTTACGACTGCTACGACCTACTGCTACTGCCATTGTAGACTACCCTTTAAGTCTGGTCCGAGGTTGACTTAAGACCTCATTCAACCAATCAAATGGCTGCGTAGCATTTCAAGCTCGAACTTAAGCCGATGGCTGCGTTCAGCAGAAAAGCCTGGAGCACATAAAAAAACTTACAGTAAACTTAAGACTTAAACGAATCGACCAATCACAGTCGAGCAATAAGGCAGCCATTTTGAAACTTAAAACTTAATAAGAATTCCGATTGGTCGATATCCTTACTGTCTTAAGTTTACTGTCTAAGTTTTTTTATGTGCTCCAGGCTAAAAAGCTGCTTTGCAACTGTTGTAAAATTCGTGAGCCTGATTGGTGTATGCTCTTAATTTTGATTGGATCTAAGAGCATACACTAATCAGATTCACGAATTTGACAACAGTTGCAAAGCAGCTTTTCCTGCTGAACGCAGCCGATCACAAATATAAGATCGGACTATGAATACCGGCCTTTGTCTCCTTCTAACTGTTCCTTTATGCGTCGTCTACAATGAGATTTTAAGGAGACTTAGGTCCATATTCTGAATCCTCTTTTATCGATAAAGTGCCTCTAAAAGTGTCTTACAGCCAATCAGAAGGCTTACAAGCCACTTTTAGAGGCACTTTTATCGATAAAAGAGGATTCAGAATATGGACTTTAAGGCGTAAGACTTAAGAAATCTTAAGGCCTTTTCATGCAGCGAATTTTTCGCTGCGAATGATATATAGCGAGTAGCGAATAATTCTCCGTGAAGTAGCGAATTATTCGTCGTGAATAAGCGAATAGTAAGAAGTGAGCTGAATTTTTATTTTTCTAAAATGGAAGAAAATTCAATTACTACCTGGACGCGTTGGTATAATCAACAAATATAATTTTTTTTCAATTATGTACAAATAAATAATTTTTATCAAGAAAATATACGGAAAAGGAGAGCTGCTGCACTTGTTGCTGTACTCTTAAATGTGAAAAAAAGAAAATATTCTCATAAAAAATATTGGATAGCACCCATTTTTCAAGCAAGAAAAGAGCATTGATTCTTTCATGCTGTGCTACCCAAGCTGGTTTAGAAGACTTGAGATTTCATAATTACATACGTATATCTGCAACTCAATTAGAAGACTTAATCCTAAAAAAAGAAATTAAGAAAGGCATTTATAAAATAGATAAACATACAAAGTACTTATAAATTCAATTCCTTATAAAAATTCTATAAATATAATTATATATAATAAATATCATTTCTTTTTATAAATTCAATGACTTACTTTTGTTGAATCCATTTTCAAAATGTTGCATCAGCGAATATTCGTAAAAAGCTGAAAAAATCCAGCGAATAGCGTTTATTCGCTAGCGAACTGCGAATGATCACGTGACCTCTATTCGCGGCGATTTATTCGCTACATGAATTGGCACCTTTACGCCTTTAGTCTCCTTAAAATCTCATTGTAGACGACGCATAATGCGTTAAAAAAATGGCAAATATCAGAAATAAAATTAAACTGCGATTTGAGTGCTATCTCTGGTAAAAGTCAAACTGCCCACGTATACGACGGAGTTAAGTTTACGATCAATACTTAACATAACGTAATGCGTTACGGAACACCTTCTGCGGAGGTCCTTAGTCGTCTGTGATTGTTACGCTATTGGATGTGTCTATTGTGGTTAAGATCTATGTTTCAAGTGACTTAACTCAATTTTTCTTACGTGCTATAAATATAATCGTTATAAGTAATTATATATAATTGTGAATACAGTAATTACACAATTTAATATTAATAAATATGCCTCGACTGCCTCTGCATCCTTCATCCGGAACAAGTATTATTACGCCATTCGCCAAGGCAATACGGTTCGTTCGTTATGGCTGCACTAATAGACCGTTTTATCATATTATTATAATTGACGTAAGTTAGCCTGATTATTTTTCAAGAAAACTGAAATTACATATGTCTTTTTTTAATTACATTTCTTTTATAATTTTGATAAATGTTTAGTTTGATCTGTTCTATTTAAATTTTAATAAAAGTGCACTTAATCGATGTATTTTTGCATAAAAATAAAGGCTTGAGAAGTAAAAATCATCGCTCGATAATATAAAAAAAGTCATTAAGCGTTAAAGACATCGATTAAGCGTATTTTTATTTAAATGGAATGCAACAAAATAGACATTTAGCATAATTTTTATATTTCTAAAAAAGCTAATTTAACTCGTGCTTTTAAAATAGAAAATGAAAATAAATAAGAATACAGTAAAAAATGAAATGCTTGCAGTGTCAAGAAATTAATTTTTTTTAATATCATAGGTTAAAAAGCATCATAAAAAGCCACCAATAGAGCAAGTTGGTACTTACGATCCTATGCCAAATATATACAATGAGAAACTAGTATCATTCAATTTTGAAAGAATACAATACTGGTTGACTAAAGGAGCACAAGTATCTAAACCTGTTGCAGATTTATTAGGACTTGCTGGATTCTTACCTGTTCATCCAAGAACATATATGAGAGCATGGAGAAATCGCAAAATTATAAAGGAAAGTGTTGCTAAAGAAAATATATTTCAAGAGCAAGCTGCATCAAAGAATTAAGATATATTTCTTTTGCAGTGGACTTTCATTATTTTGTACACATTTTGATTTATTAATAAAATTTTTGTCAAGTACTTGTATGAATAATGTATATAATGTTGCAATATTAACTTTTCGTTATTGTGTTTTCAATATAAAATAGAATACTCTAATTTATTGGAGTAAACTTTTCTAGTTACGAATGTGTTAAATAGTATAATATATGGTTTTATTATATTTGAAAAAAATATATATATATATATATATATATATATATATATATATATATATATCTATTTATCAAGGACTGTTATATGGATGTATATTATTATTAATCGTAACCAACAATAATGTTGTATAAATCAAAGTAATTTCATATAAATAAATCTGTTATATAAACCAAAATATAAAAAAAAAATTTTCCCCAGGTGAGGCTCGAACTCACAACCCCGGCATGGCTCACAGAATTACTGTCTTATAAGTACCGTGCGCTAACCGATTGCGCCACTGGGGACTTGAATCATTGTTTCTTTTCTGTAGTAGATCCATTAGTGT
Organism: Camponotus pennsylvanicus; assembly: GCA_023638675.1. Classification (NCBI taxonomy): domain Eukaryota; kingdom Metazoa; phylum Arthropoda; class Insecta; order Hymenoptera; family Formicidae; genus Camponotus; species Camponotus pennsylvanicus. Next base: position 4,053 of record JALHBL010000484.1, on the reverse strand, counting down.
AATATATATATACGCATATATTTACACATATTCATATATGCATGTGTATATAAATAAATTAATACAATGAGATAAATATATATCATTTTAATTTGAACAATCAAATATTTCTAAGAATATTTATTTAAGCACATAATGTAAAATATTCCTAACAATATTTATTAAAGTACATAACTATAAGCATAAGAAAATTGATTGGTCCATTTTCTTATGCATATATTTATGGACTAATCAATTTCCTTGTGCTTATGATTTTACATCTATGCGAAAGCCTGTACTCTCGGTTTAAAAGTATTAATCGATTATGAAACCTCTTAGGCCCAGTTCCACAACTCGAGTTAACCCGAGTTTAATACGTTAAACTGGGTCCTGATTGGTCCATTCGCCATTTAAACTCGGGTTAACTGGATTGTGGAACTGGGCCTTAAAATATCAAAAGTATAATAAATAATCTTATATAAAAAAAAAGTTATGGAAACGCGAAGAAGTTTGTCGGTAATCGCGGTCTATTTGTTTTTCGTATTCCGCGTATGTGATTGACGGTCGATGACGGTGTGAACGTTTTTGAGTTCAAGTATTTGACAGTTTAGTGACAGTTTGACACTTTGAGCGGGGGGTTAGATATTTATTCGTATAAATTATATTTAAAGTATATTTTTAAAAAATGCGCGTCTAATTGATGGTCGATGAAGGGAGTCGAATATAAGTGAATGTTATCGAATTCGTATGGTTCGTATATCATATGCAAGATCTGGCGATCTAAGAAGAAAGCACGAGAAAAAAAAATTATTTAAAAACAGTATGTATTCCCTCGGCTTTTTCACACACGCGGTTTTTTTCTGCAAAAATTGTGTCATTTTATACATAAGTAATCATTACTCTCTATTACTCCCCAGACAGCACACGGACGTCTTTTGGATCTCCTAAGGACGTCCTGCATGGATATAGGGGATATCCTGAGGATATCTGTTTGTAATCCTCGTACATTCTGAGGATGTCCTGAGGAATAGTAAATGAGCGCCTCACATAAAGCCTAGATATATCCTCAAAAGATTCTATTTCAAAGTCCTAAGGATATTTGCAGGATGTCCATAGGAAGTTTTATAACTCTTGAAACGTCTACAATACATCCTAAATTGGTCCAGAATATATCGTTGAGGTGCTTTATATGCTATTTTCAGAATTTTAATTTAGGTTATATCTAGCATATTTTTTCCCATATTTTATATCGTGTTGCTTGATTTAGCAGTTTATATGTCAAATATATGTTTGTACCCAAACAGCACCAAGTCGACTGTTAATTGATTGTCAGTCGGCAGAAAAAGTCTAAAGTCGACTTCAAAGTCAGATTGAATGTCAACTTAAAGTCGACTAACAGCCGACAAATGACTCGACTATAATCGATTGTCAGCCAGTTAATAAGTCGACTTAGAAGTCAACTTTATGGCGATTATAAGTCGATTTTCAATCAATTTTTAGTCAATTTTTAGTCAATTTAATGTCATGTCCATTAACTACTAAATTTTTATTTTAATAATTTACAATTTACAAGTTTATGATGCTATCAATATCAAATAATAATATTCCATTTATTCAAATATTTAATAACAGCGATATAATAATTTGATATTGATAGCATTAACATTTGGATTTAATATTATATTTGATTTAATACACATATATTTTTAAGTTTTAAAATAAAATATAACATGTTAAGAATTCTTAAACGTTAATAATTATGCAATTTCTTTAATATTTCTGAAGATAATTTTGATAATTTAAATTTCACTTTTAAAATATTTTTATTTTTAAAACATGTTATATTTATTTTTACAACGTTTTTAAAAATAAATTCAACTGAATGAAAATAATTTTAATTTACCCCTAGGATTATTGAAATATTAAAAGAAAGAATGAATCTTACTTAATAGCCCTAACAACCCTACTATTAAAGGATTCTAATAATTTTAATAGCTCTAACAATCCTATTATTACAGAATTTTAATGATCTTAAGAGCCCTAACAACCCTAATAATAATAGAAGAATTCTAATGATTTTACTTAATAGCCTTAACAACCCTACTTCCTGATTAAAATTATTCGGGATTTGAGGAACCTATCTTTAATCCTCACCTAATCATGCATATATTTTAATCACGTGCCCTAACCGCGTGCCCTAACCCCCCATACTCTTCAGGCCAGTTGAACCTACCTTTCGTTGATCCTGGCCACTTTTTTTCTCGATCTCTAATCAGAGATCGAAGAAGGAGATAATTACTCCTTCTTTTGCCGGATAATTACCGGCAAAAGAGCGTGAAATATTTACGCTCATTTAGTAACGATCGTTCGATTTCACGATCGTTCGTTAAATATTGAATATAACTTTATTTTAACTGAACTAAAGCCAAATTACTACAAATTTCTATAAATTATATTTTATAATAAAATATAAAATTGATGTGTGTATTTATTATATTACAAATTATTTAATTAATTAATCATTTGACTTTATATTAAGTTAAAGTAAAGTTTAAAAACAATATCTACAAACAAATTCTACGATGGATGAGCTATGAGCAATTAGAAGATAAGTGCGTATTATAACAGTAAAAAATTAGCATAAAAAATTGATAAAATTGATAATTGTTAATGCGTGTCCTTTATTTAATAAATTAGACAAAATCTTTACAAAAAAATCTTTTCTTGATCTCTTTTTTTTAACTAATATTTCAATATATTTTCGCAATAGATGTAAAGCATAAGTTCGAAAAAACTTATTAAAATTATTTAATTTAATTAAATTAATTTAATTTAATTATTTTATTTAATTTATTTAATTTAATCCATCCTAGCTCATCCATTTTAAGACAACGGATTTATCTACAATCTACAATCTACATCTATATCTACATCTGCAATCTCTACGAATCCGTTATCTTAAAGTTAAATAAAAGTTTTTTTCACTCACCGGCACTGATGCGCAACAGCGGAGTTGTTGTTATCGAAGCTAGTTGTCTGTAACATACAAATATAAAACTCATTTATAATAATGCTCACAAAATGCAATTAATATTTAAAAAAATTTTTAACGCGCGGAATTTTATATCCGATGTATAAAATAATAAGCAGATAAACACGTATGGAAAAATTTTATAAATTTTTGAAACTGTTTTTTAAATAGAAAATTTTATATGACTTTTATAAAAATCTTTCTCTTTAATTCATTCAAATAATAAGATCGAATTATTGTTCGTTTACAACAAGTTAACGATTTATAACAATTAATATATAAATAATAGATATTCACCATCAGGTTGCTCCGCTAATGTAAGATGCCTCTCCCAGGCCTCCTCCTCCTCTCATGTTGTTGACGCGCGATAACGACACTCCCGCACTCGCGAGCGATATTTTTATATCGGAAGTAGAGACTCGTGACAATAAATGAAATTGGGATTTTATATGAAAAAGTCCAAAAGTTTCGCGAAAACGCGACGACGCGAGAATATTACAACGCGAAAACGCGGTAACGAAGCGCTTGCCGTCCGCGGCACGTTGACGGCACCGACGACGCGAAAGGGTACTTAGCTTCCCATTCAGGCACCTTAAGATTTATCATAAATAGAAAAATTTAAAATAAACCTCAAGGCACCATCCAAGTACTAAGCCCTCCCACCGCGACAAGGTGTACCCCATGGGAGGGTTATATTATATATAATACATAATTTGAAATTTATTTTGTAATACAGTACATAAATTTAAATTCGCAAATATAAACGATAAATAAAAATATAAAAGAGATAAAAGAGAAACTCTGTTATATAAAGCAATGTTCAAAATAATTAATTTTAAAACTAATTATTGCGCGCAATTAATTTTTACTTTTAAACAGATATATTTTAATGTTATATAAATCGCGTAATTACAAAATAATTTATATTTCTTATAGATATAAACTTTTAAAAATATCATAAATAAAAAAATTTCTACATTTTTATATATGAAATATTTAAATAAATATATTAATATGAAATGTTTTATAAAATATAAAAAGTA